>JAJHUR010100736.1:0-48833 GCA_027495735.1 Lutjanus campechanus | reverse complement strand
AGCCAAATGAGCTATTGTTTAGTCATGTCCGTGTAAAGTCATGCTAATGCTAATAGTTTTTGGGCAACATTTTCAGTGCATTTTGCTGGTACACTGTTGTACAGCTAGGTTAGTAATTTGCCGGCGGCAGTTTAATACCATAACTGAAAGTTGTGTATTTATATTGTGTACTAGGTTAGTTGCTTGTGAGCACATTAGCAGTGGAGCTGGATGAGGCTAATGTTAGCCCTCACATGCCGCTCTGTTCATATGCTGCCACTTCAGGTACGTGCCTGCCGTTACATGAAGTCTGGGTTTTGGTTACTGGCTCAGTCCAACGGCGGTTGCTTTATTTGGGCAATCGTTTGGGTAGCTTTTTGTCATTTTATTTAGCTAATTCTCAGGGGCGGAGCAAGAGGGGAGGCCGGGGTGGCACTGGACCCCCCTGAAATCTGATTGGACACCCCAGGTGCCACCCCACATGAGTGCCGTGTCACGGCATCTCACGTTGAGTGAGTGGGAAATTTGGCCAAATGGACGACATTCTGGCCCCGACGGCCGGCGTTTTGGGTGAGTTGAAATTTTGGCCAGATTTGAATGTCTTTTTTTCCAGACAACTTAAAATTTTAAATGTATGTAAAGTATTTTAATTCTTTTTAATGACCTAAAATTACACATAACTGTTGCCACAAAAACTAGTTTGCCTGAAGCCAAAATATTAGGTTGTTAAGGAGCAGTATTATATTTTGGAGTAAAGCCAAAAATTGAGTTGCAAAACTGTGAATTTTAAGTTGACTTGCCTCAAATTTAAGTTGTACTAATGCAAATTGTTAATTTGACAGAACTCATATTACTAACTATAGCTGACTTAAAGTAATTAAGTCAATCCAACTTATTAACTTGAGTTGAAATAACTTAATTCAATTACCAATTGAAGTTATTTTTTAAGTTTGTTCAACAATTTTCTTTTTTCAGTGTAGTTGTACCACTGTACGATGGTTGTTGGTCTAAATGTTCTTTAACATTAAATTCCGGCACTGAATTTGCGTATAAACACACATACACAGACATATTTTTGTTTATACATCTTGCTTTACTGTAGTTTGTCATCAGTGTGTGTATATTGCGCTGAAAGTGGTAAACATTATTAAGATTTACTTTTCAGCATTTTAGAGGCAATGATTCCCTCTTGTGGCCAAAAGAAGAACATCTCCTTAGACTTGACATTTGCACAGGTACAAGAACACAAAGACAAAAACTGCAGCCAATAAGATCAGTGTTGCTTTTACCTCTGAGTTTTATTGTGAAATCCTTAACGAACTCTACACAGGAGTGCACAGGCGTTACAGAACATGCCCTGCATGCATCAACATTGTCATAATAATCTACTGCTGTTGTTACAGAAAACCTGAAAAAAAAACAAAATTTACAAAACTACAAATGATGAGTAAAAAAGAAAAACAATTTTTTAAAAAACTTTCCCTCATGCTGTTTATAGTAAAAAAAAAAAAAATGCCCCCCAATATTCACAGAAAAAAGGCACAATGAAACATATAAGACAGAATATAGGCACAATGTAAAACACAAACCTAAAGCAAATGGTAATAATTTCAGCTTGTGAATAGTGGCTTTACACAGACACAAACAGATACGTGGGAGGCTCAATGGACACATGAAGACAAAATCATTTTCTGGAGACGTTTCTGTGCATCTTTTAAATGCTTGAGCAAACTTTCCAGAAGAGTGGATAAGAAAATTAACACATTTGGGAGCGACAAAATGGAGTAAATACAGCAATGAAACCAAAAAAAGAAGAGACAAAATGACACACAAATAAAAGAACAAGTGGAGAGAAAGACAGAGGAGGAAGAGAGAGGGGGTCGCAGAGGAAGTCATCTCCAGCTCATGACAACAAGCAGAGTAAAAACAAGATTTCAAAAGGAGGAGTGGACTTAGTGTCCCGATCTAGGTCAGGAGGCACAACGCCAGCGCTGCCCCTCCCCACGAAATCCTTCCTCTCTTTCCCTTGCTCCTCCTTTCCCAGAGAAAACTGGAGAGGAAATGCTGGCAGAGCCCTCCCTCTCCCCTCCTCAATCTGTGCCTCCCCTACTTTCTTTTTTTCTTTCCCTTGTCATCTCATTCTCTCTCTCATTTCCCCATTCTCTTTACTCCCTTCTACGATTTTTATACCTTTCTTTTTGCACCCCCCCCCAACTACCCCCCCTGCTCCTCATGCCTGACACTACTAAATCAGCAACATGTGGGCTTAATGGAAACCAGATCCTGACCCATTCCTCTCCAGCCTGCAGCCTCCTCCATTGTATACTTAATTAGCCTTGACTCTCTTTAGCTTCAGCATGAAAAAAGAAGGGGAGATACAGACAGATGGATACAGTTGCTATAGTTCTGCTCTTCACAGGTCGCATTGACATAGGCAGACTTTGTAAAATACCATACTTTTCTTCAATGTGAATAAACCCTCCCTCCTATATTTCACCCCAGCCCTGGCTCCAGTCATATATCAATATGTCTCCGCTGGGATTGTGTTTTTAGAGGTCCAGTCTGAACAGTTATCGTGGCTGTGATGGGAGGAGGGGAGGCTGGAGCCCGTGTGTCTGTGTGCAAAAATTCTATGTGCCTTTGTTTGGGTGAGTGGTCTCTACGCCTTGGTGTGTGTGTGGAAATGTGTGGACAAATGAGTGTAGTTTTTTTGAGATCATGTGATGTTGGTGCATATGTGTGTGTGAGAGAGAAGGTTAGACATAATGGGCTCGGTGGGAGACGGGCAGTCATGGACACACAGCTGTCTGACATTCCTGCGCTGGTCGGGGGACGAGCTTCTGCTGCTAGTGTGTGTGTGCTTAATAAGTGCGGTTCTGCTCTGCACAAACACACACACATCTGCAGCGAAGCAACGTCAGCAAAACAAAGACAACAATAAACAGAATCAAAAGTGCAAATTATCTGCTCTACATGAAGAAAAATGTCAGGATTGGTTGAGGCACCGTAGTCAAGCATATGGAAGACGTAATGCATATTTTTGTGTATTGTTTTCATAGGTATAAACACTCATGTTTGTGTGTATGTACAGTGTGTGCTTCTGTGTCATGTATGTGCATTATTGACTGTCTGCATTTATACTACAAATTAATCATCTATCCCTCCTCCCCTTTACAATTAGAATTGATAGAAACGGACATCCCTGTGTGACGTGTCTTCTGCGGTACACAATAGGTGGCTCACAGATCTTTTTTTTAATGTGGTGATGGAGTTTTTAAGAAAAAGAGGTACTTTTTCAGACATTTGGAAGGCACAAAGGGAGGCAAAGGAAAAAAAGGCCAGCAGGGAAACTGTAGCTCCACAGGCACCGACTTTACCACTTTTGCATTATTTCACATGAGCAATAAAAGTTCTCACAATGAATGGGGCCCAAAACGGTGACTCATCCTTAGTGCTGTGACGAAGCTTCTTTCCACTGCGCCATAAGTAAAATCTGTGGCGCCAAACGATTGTGCTAGACGAATGATGGATACCCGTTCTATCTCTTCTAATTCTGTGCCTCACACCCAGTCCTGCAGCGAACGTTTGCAGTGCACCAAGGCCCTCGGCGTCTCTTTGTTCTGCAGAGTCCTGAGGATGGCGTAGATTAGGATGAGGATGCACAGGATGAGCACCAGAGGGACGATCACCATGATCAGGGTCATGACCTTTGATTCATTGTCGGCCACCGTTACAACCACATTCACCTCTTTGTCCTGCTCCTCCTCTGTGCTGTCAGGGTTAGATGCTTGGTCGTCCTCTGAGTTTGTGTCTTTGCCCCGGCCCCTATCCGGCTCTTTGTGCTCATCTTTGCCTCGGTCTGAAGGGTTAACTGGTTTGTCTTTTGGTTCCTGCTCTGTGTCTGTGTCGGGCTTCGGGTCAGGGGCTCCCATACAGCCCATAAAATCCTTCAGGATGGATCGAGGGTAGCCTTTGTCTGCTTCTGAACGTTTGTTGTCAAACCTCCAGTAACTGGTGCCTTTGTAGAAATAGGTGTAAGCTGCATGAGAGAAAGGTAGGAGAAATTAAAGTCAACCAACTCATGCAATGGATTATTACTGTATGTAAATATACAAGAGAATACGTATGGTGTTGACATTTGATGGCTAGGCTCTGACTGCCACTCCCAAAAATTAAGCCCAGCAGGGTGTGAGCACTTACAAAGATAACTTTCAACTAGGGGAAGATAGACAGATTAATACACCACCATGATCAAAAGGTGTGTTGTATATGTTGCAGTGAGAAGGCCGTACCATGTAGCGGTGGACTGGAGTTGACAAAGGACTGGTTCAACATTTTGGGAAACGGCTGTATTCACTTTGTTGCTGATACCTAGATGAGACGATTGATGCCACTCTCATATCTGTACAATAAATATGAAGCTACAGCCAGCAGCTGGTTAACTTAGCTTAGCATAAAAAGTGGAAACAGTGGCGTAACAGCTACTCTAGCTCTCTACAAAGGTAACAAAAATCTACCTATATCTTCAAAGCTCATTGTTTAAAGAAACAAGATAAACATGTACAAAAACTTAACTGTAAAAACAACAAATTGCCTTTTTATGACAGGAGCAGCCAGGCAACCAGCAGCAACCCTTAATGGTACTTAATCACCCGTAAAACAACCATGTCATTTTAATGCTTCAGTTTTTATACAGTCTGATCAAACACCATGTAATGTGAGGTGTTAATTGGCTGATTTTTTTTTACCTTTGGGCACAGCTGGGCTAGCTGCTCCCCCTTGTTTCCAGTCTTTATGCTAAGCTAAGCTAACTGTCTCCTAGCTGTGGCTCTGTATTCACTGGATGGACACGAGAGTGGTATCAATCTTCTCCTCTAACTCTCAGAAACAAAGTGAAAAAATGTCTTTACTTGAAATGAATGATTTGATCAACTTCAATGCAGATATTAAGGTAAAGGAGGTGAAGTTTGAAACCAAACCCATAAAACTGAAGTATGTGCACTGACTGTAAAACTTGTCATTTCATTTGTACAGACTGTCTCATCTACTTAACTTTTTGTCTTGAGGTGAATCTAAGTTCAATTTTTGTGCAAAGGAAAAGCAGACTCAGGAATGTTTCTTCAGGGACCAGTTCAGCCTAACTCCAACATTCCCATATTTTGCACCAAATGGACTTTTCTGAGTAATAGTGAGAATAATACAGTCTGGTATTATTACATTTTACCCTCTGGTTACCAGACTATACATAAAATATGTTCATATAAGACATGTTGTTTACAGGCACTAAGATTTGGGATGCAGGAGGAACCACATACAATCTTTTTGGTGTTCTTGGGTACATTTCTGGATGCAAATGTAGCTCTGTAGTGGGAACCAGACTTGCAGAGACATTAGAGCAGTTTGGGTGGAGATGAGATCGGACTGATGGAGTGCATTTAGGGCTGCTCTGCCACAAATCTAATTTCCAAAAGAAGGACGGGCCAAGCCTCAAACCAGAACTCTCATTCCACCCTTCTCATCCCCTCACCCTTCTCTCTGCTCTGCTTGCTCTAGCCTAACCAGTCCCGAATGTAATTTTTTCCCTCCCTGTCTCTTACACACCCCGTTTCACCCCTCTAACCCCTCATTCTTTCTCTCGCTCCACCTCTCCTCACCCATGCTGTTCTATCCTTTTCAACGCTGTATGTACATCTTTTGGTGTCTGCTGTGATTCCAACGAACAGTGGCTCATCCCTTTCTCCAAATAAAGGATGTATTTGCTTTATTTAAGTCATTATTTACCGCTGTCATCACTCAGGAAGGCTCCTTTGGGCGAGTCAGGGATCCTGCCCCATCTGCTGTTTGGCTTTGGGAAGTCGCGGTCTGTAGTCCGGGTCTCCTCATTGTATCGCCAGTATCTGCGAGATGCGTACAGACATACGGAGATTCACACAGTGTAGTGAACCCGTGGACGTTATTTTTAAATGCATTAAAATCTTGCTGCATGCATCGGTGCTTGTGATATTCTGTACCTGTCTCCAGAGAAGAAATACGTGTATCCGTTGGGCTCCCACCAGATTGCCGTGTCAATCTTGTGTGCAGGGACTCCTCGTCCATACTCATGTAAGGGCTGTGGGTATCCTGGCAGCACGTCAGCCTCCCTGAACACCCAGTATCTATCATCTGCAGGGACAAAAGGACATGCATTTCTCTAATGAGGTGGTAACACCTACAGTAAGGTTGACAAAAGTATCAATACTTAAATACTTTTTCAATACGGTGAGTTCAAACCAATACAATATCTGTCATTAGTATCAGTTGGTATCAAAAGCACCAAAGCTATAAAACATGATCTAAGTGCTCATTCAAGAACTGATTATTGTCCTGCCTAAAATTTGGCTTGCAGCATAACAAAGCAGACAGTGTGCAGCAACTTTTCCTGTACCAGCACTGTGTGCAGGTTGTTAATAAAGAAAAAGAAAAAATTAATTGTATTATACTACATCTATAGGAGACGTCATTGGCTTTGGCAGAGAGTTAATTTTTCCATTGATGTGAATTAGTCCAACTCCTTATACTTTAGCCAGGTGAAGTCATTGTGTGATTGCATACTCATGTATTGTATCAAAGTTTAAAACTCTGGTATTGTGGCATCTCTAACCTACAGTACAACTCTCCTGCACAGGTAATGTTTATTACCTGGCTAAAAGAGTGGAACCATGAGGGAACGTTAATGAGGGAAGAGAAGGGAGAAAAAGCAGTGGTACATGGAGAGAAAGTTATGGCCAGAACATATGGCATATGTCATTGAGTTTATTCACTCCAGATGAGAAGCAGAATGGACAGGAGAGGTAGAAATGGTAGGCATAACACTTATTTTCCAAGATTTCCCTCATGTGGGAGCCAATTTCTTCTCTAACCCTAACCTTTGGGCACACTTTTCAGCCATTTTCCACCTTCACTGCCAGGGCACTGATGCATTGCAACATACTAGACCCAAATTTAATAGCTACGGTAAGTTTGTGCACTGGGGCTTTCACTAATCGGTGCACACTTTCTTTGAAATGCTGTTAAACGTTTTAACCTGATGTTTTGTCTACTACAGTAGTTAAGTGGTTTAAGAGTCACATGGCCAACATTTCTGCGGGTTTGGGTGCATATACTGTACTGTCCAAGGACATTTAGAGTAGACTCAACAGAAATCGACATGGACAGGAATAATCTATGTATGTTAATGAGAGTAAGTTTGTGATTAAAACCTCAGAAAATCCTGGAAATGCATGACAAATCACCATAGGGCCTGGTTGTAAAAGTGAAACCTCTGCAGCTGTTAACATCTGGAGCAGTGCACTGCAGAGAAGGCTGATGCAATCCTCCTCCTCTCTCATGAGGCCTTTTGGGGCTCAGCTGGAGTGGAGTCTAACTGGGCCAGCAACAGCTGCCACACTGCACAGACCTCATTCAAGACACCCAATGAACTCAGCGACACACAGTAATACACACAAACTCTGTAATACACAAGTGGAGAGACACAGGAAATCTATTTTCTCAGCAGTTTGTCTGCAGCCATGTTGTCAGAAAGTTTTAACAGTGAATCATTTGGCTTGGAGGAGTTCGCATAACTTCTAGTGTTTTAAATATTTCTGTGTGCGAGCGTGTGTGAGTGTGTCTGCCAGATGCAGAGAGTTATAGTGTTGAATTATTACCATATCCTCATAAATCATGTTGTGTGGGGAAAAAAAAACATGCTGAGTTTGCACCATTTCCTTTCAGTCTGACCAGTTCAAATCAAAGCACGGATCAGATCAGTGTTTGACTGCACCATTTTGGGTTTATAGAACACACTCTTAAACAGCTCCACGCTGGCCCAAGCTTTGCAAAGGGAAACACTGCGGAAACTCACCAGACGTTTGTTGTGCCCTTAAGCAAGGCGTCCCAACTGTAAACAAGCTTGGTAGAGTCTTCCAAGAAGGTTTTGACGTAACACATTATGCAGCCTGCTTTGCATGTGGGCGCTGTGTTAGCAAAGACAAAAAAACAGTCCTGACATACTGTACCTTTAAAGAAGACAAATTTGCCATCATGGCGCTCGTAGGCTGCATCAATGTCACTTGGCAGTCCGATCCAGAAGACAGATATTGGCATGGGATAGTTATCCAAGACCCGGTTCCTCCGCACACGCCAGAACCAGCGACCCTGCACAAGCACACAAAATAAGGTTTATATTTCATCAGAATTATTTCATATTTATTGTTCATTTCTCCCTGCATGACTTGATTGTGTTTTTTTTCTGAGCAGGGTTGTCTTAGTTCATTGATTTCTACATGTCCTCTCCTATGTAGGTCTGTGGTTGTAAAAACACCAGTGACCAGAGACACGCTTCTTGCTCCACAACATGAGAGTGAATGAATGAGAGTTTACAGATGGCCAATCCAAAGCAAACCCCTTGAATCAAACACTTCACTGCAAGAAGATCAATAATTCTTGACTTCTCACCTTGAAAACAAACATCTCCCCCCTCAGCATGGTCACTGTGTCAAAGTCCCCGTCACAGATATCGGGGGCATGGCTGTCCGGCACCTTGGGAGGTCGGGGAGGAGCAGGGGGCCGAGGAGGAGGCGGAGGCGGGGGAACATCTTTTCTAACGTGTGGGGTGACAGGTTCCGGTTCAGGCTGGGATTCAGTGGGGGCGGAGGTGGGAAGGACGGGAGGGGAGGCAGGGCTGGGGCTCGGCTCGGGCCGGAATGGGGGATCCGGGCTGCCGTCGGTCGGGTCGGGTGATTCGGGTGGGGGGTCGGTGGGGGAAGCGGAGGTGGGTTCATCTTCAGGAGGCGAAGGGGAGGTGGGGGAGTCATCGCTGGGTTCATCATCAGGGGCGGGAGTAGAAATTGGAGGAACCTCAGTGACGAGAGGGGGACCTAAAAACAAAAAGATGGAGAGCTTGGCCTTAAAATGAGAAAGACAAACATCTTTTCCCTCTAATATTTTTCACCTAAAATTCAAAAACAGCTTCTGCCTGACATGAAATAAATTCCTCCAGCCTGTGTGTGAGTGTGGCTTTAGACTTCAATAACGTCTTATATACTCTCCTCCCTTCCCCGCACAATATTTTCTCTAATTCTCCCTCACACAAAGAAAATGTAATTTTCCATTTTGTGCTCATTTGATTGACTACGACTGTGCTGCAGCTCTTTGGAAAAATCGGCCCTGCTGGTTGCTAAGAGGAGAAAACACACAGATACAGCTATTATGTAATGTGTATAGACAGCTGACGGGCTTTGAGATGTATTGAGTTACACTGCGCCAAAAATATAGTTAGGAATATATGAAGGCTGATGTTGGCCAGTGAATCAGCTGTCAATATGCAAAGAAACTCAGCATCTGCAGCATTTTAACCTGCAATAAAATCTACAGAAAGACAGTGAAGGTAAACAAGTCTTTGTTTGTGTCCTAGTCTCTGCTTTTTTTCAGTGTCTCAGAAGAGTATTAGAAGAAACAAATTGTATTCTTCCATGTATGTATTTTTTTTTTTATCAGTAATAAGACACTTTCTCAGATCTGTGTTTGGTTCTGTGTCTTACTTTCCTTTCACACATACTTTAATGGACTCTCTTTAGTTTACAGAATACTGCATGTACTGTACTGTCTAGCTGGCTATTTTCATCACAGGACAAAAAGGGACTGTTACTAACTGCCCAGAGGGGGATTGTGTCTCTGAAGGGGACACCCTTTCAAAATTAAAGCCTCTGTGCATTCGCAGGCAGTTCTGTTGATGTTATGTAAATGCAGTCCCAGTTTAAAGGTGCATTAATTGATTCGTTATTGTCAATTGCAGGCAGCAGAGCAAGCTGTAAACACAACATTGACATATTATCACCTTATAAAGGTGGCCAACATGTTAGCAAATAGTGAGGCTAATAGTTGCCTTTACACAACACCACCAGACATGGAGCAACATCCGCATTCATTTGGAGCCTCCTAATGAACGTCGGTCCAGTATTCACTCTCTTTATAGCTCTGTTTTGGTCTCCACAAACTCCTGAGGGAAAATTTGGGCTCTTTAGCTGTTAGCCGCTAACACTGGTGCTCCGCATGCAGCATATATCCTTTTAAATCTTCCTTTTTGTTGTTTCATGCTACACATGAAAACACAAACCTGTAGTAACATCACTGAATTTGAATATCAAGTATTTTAACACTTAGAGTTAGTAAAATAAATAATATAATAATATATAAATAAAATAAATAGTTAAGCGATAAATCAAACTGACCTAGGAGGCAGAAAACTGTCGACCTCTTGCATAAAGCCTCTACAAAGGAAACCCACACGTTTATTTCTACCAACAAAGTTTATGCAGTGTTATTCTCTATTTTAACCCCTCAGGTCCCTTTTCACATCCAATCGGAGCTTTTCTCTAGAAAAATCCTTTAGAACTGGTTAATAAGAGAAACTACTATATAATTCCAGTCAAAGCATTTACCTTAAGAGTATTTACAACAGAAAACCTTCAAATTTTCTTACATTTAGTTTGCCAAAACTGTAGTTTACTCTAGGGCACTCTGATGTCTTGTGTAGGCGTACCGATAGGTCAGAATTGTGTGGGTATGGAAAGATTTTGGGTTTGTCTGGCAAACTAAAACCATAGACAACATTCCCAAACTGAATCAGACTTTTTACAATCTGTTATGTGATACTAGAGACAAAGGACCAGGACAAAACAATGAACTTTACTGTCTATTGGAAATGTATAAAAAAGAAAAACATGAACCTTGTGTTTGCCTGAAGCAAAATTAAAGCATAAATCACTCAGTGTAAATAAGGTCTATAATGAATCTGAATGTGTTGTCCTGTAATTACAGCTCTTATTGCAGGGACACAGTAGAAACATATTAGCATATACATTCACTACACTCTAATACACACACACACACACACACACACACAAGATGTTATCTGTTAATTAACAAAGGCATCCATTCACACATGGAAACCATGAGTACATCATAATGGCATGCAAGATATGCTGTTTTGTTGTGAGTGGTTCGCTGTGTGTGTCTGTGCACATATGCGTGAGGCTCCTTTACAACACTTCTTGTCTTCTTTTGACGAGGGTCCAGATGTGATGCGAGTGTGGTATGACCTAAATTTACAGTTGACATTCTGCACTTCAACCTCACAGTGATTTCTGAGCCAAAGCGGTCTGAGCATGAAGCCAAAACATCAAAAACATAGTTCACTGTTCTGTGTCCCCTAAGTTGTAAATACAGTTTAGATTTGAGTCTTTATAGACAAAACTGAGTCACAGACGTGCAAAATATCACCTAAACCTTGCTTATCATCATACTGGTACCAATACCAGTACCTTCTTAAACAATATTATTTTAATACCAATTATATAAAATCCCATTAATAACAAACCATAATCTACCTAATATGAACGCTGATGAGATTTTCTCCTTAGTTATCGGAATTTTTCAATTCTTTATAGGATTGAAACAACTCGGTCAGTGCCATACAAGTATCGATGTGCAGTACCTAGTCCTAGTGTCAGGATGGTATGTGCTTCTTACCGTATATGTGCTGTATTCCTTTGATGTCATCTTCATGCAGTGTGAAGTTGTGTGTATAAACCCACTGGTAGAACGGAGCCATTGTGGCACTGGGGTTATCTGAGTGTTCCAGACCCAAAGCATGACCGAGCTCGTGCACCGCAACCAGGAAGAGGTCGACACCTGCAAGACAAACAGTGACACATATACAATAAATGAACTTAGATACATTTTAGTAAAATAACAATGGGATGTTATAATAAGAAATACAGTATATATAAAATGATAATTTACGTGTAAAATATATGTTCATTTGAGTAACTGCACACTAAACAAAGAAACTGTAAATAGAATTGTGCATTTATCTGATACACTGCTAACTGAAAACCAATTAAAGGCTTCTGTGCAACTATACTAGCTCAGCCTCAGTGGCCTCCTTCTCTAGACAAAGTTCATTAACAACTGTTGAAAAAGTAGTCCCTCATTTCAAACAAAGTCTTCACACAACCAGCTCTCAATACCACATTCAAAGTAAAAAAGGCAAACTACACTAAATGACTCAAAGAGGCATCATGTAGTATTAATCCATGAATATTTGTTGTCAGTGTTTTGCTCTCTGATAATGTTGCTGTATAACTTAAAACATTTCTGAAACACACAATATGAGCTGTTCCAAATCACGACAACACTACAAAGATGGTGTTCACTTTGCCCAAGTTGAGGGAAAAAATTTAATTAAATCAAGCTAATAAATGATTCTAAACAAGCTAATCAACTGTTTAGACTCGATTAGAACGGCATCACAGCAAGTTAGTGAAAAAATCTAATTTGTAGTCACTGACATTTGCTAAGTACCTGGTGAACCTTTCAGGAGACTATAACGGCTTAAAGTCACAGGTTCTATTCCCACAAATGAAGAAAAGTCAACCCACAAACCTTCTGGGTTTTGGTGGTCCAGGGTCCAAGGCTCATCAGCATCAAAATGTGTATCCCCACCTATTCCTGGACCAGGGTAGTAGGCGTGAGCCAACGAACCCCCCTCGCCATCAAATAATGACATATCACCATGGAAACCAGAGGCAAACAACACCAAGATGTCAGCGAGCTCTGCTTTGCTGCTGTTGATATTGTTTTCAGCAGGTAACTCCTCAAAGGTGAGCGGTGTGACCCGTCTCCACACATCAAAGGCCTTACGGATCGCATCGAACGTCCGCTCCTCGCCCAGCGAGGACGGGATTTGTTGCTTCATTATACTGGAACCAGAGAGAGAAAAGCATATTAGAGATGGTATATTACACATTCTGCTTTGTTGTCTTATTTTCACATTTCAGTGCTGTAAACCTGTAAGTGATGTGGTCTTTGTCCCACAGCTGTCCAGTGAGAGCAAAGCGTCTCTTCCTCACACCACTGTCCAGATCATCTGCTTTTCTGTCCGGGAGGCCACAGCGAGGCCGACGCATGGCCCTACATAACCAAACACACAGACACACATAGACACACACACATACATATGGCACATTATACACTTTTTGCGACAAAAAGTAGATGCAGAATTTCTTCAGTTCTACAAAATGCAGCTTGTATAGGCTGTGTAATTGCCATCAAATTAACCAGTAGCTTTTGTGTGTCTTTTTTTAACTACTGTAATTACTAATGTTTTTTCAAGACTCCTCATGAAGCTGGAAAGCTGAAGCTAATCAGTACTTAAAGGGTGACTCCATCTGCATTCTTTTCTGGATTTTTCAACAGGGAAACTCCCACTCAACATTAGCGAAAAGGAGCAACGTAGATTACAGCACTGATACCTTCCCTTCCCTCAACCCAGGTTTACATGTAGCAACATCATCATGTATAAATCCATGTCAGGTCAAGGTGAAAATGATTTTAGAAGGGCTTGGGAAACCAGCATTTTGATGCTAACACATACATCTTTCGACCAAAATTTTAATGATCAGATTTGATTTTGTTAGGAACACTACCGGGGAGCTACAGAATGATAGAAAAACCTAAAAATAATTTTAAAAATAAATAAAAACACTCAGGAATAAATACTCAATTTGTCATGCTCAGGGTATAGTTTCACATTTTGGGAAATAGACACGTAAGATTGATACCACTCTCATATCTGTAAATATGAGGCTACAGCAAGTAGCAGTATTTTGTTACAGTATCTTGGTACAGGGCCAGACAGCTGTTTCCCCCTTTTTCCAGTCTTAATGCTAAGCTAAGCTAAGCTAACCGGCTGCTAGTGTTGTAGCTTTATTGTTGACAAACATAATTCTCATAAGAGTGGGACCAATCTTCTCATCTGCAATAACTCTCAGCAAGGCAGTGCATTCTCAAACTGTCAGACTATTTCTGTAAGACTGCAAAGCTTTAATGGACCTTACATACGGTGTACTCTGTGAGAAGAGAAGCCTAAAACAATGAATCAAGGTCACAGTTGAATGCGAGGATATGACACAATAGCCTGACTAGCCTCATTAGTCAAGATGTGATATAAGCAAAATGAAATTTTAATTCAAACCGTATCACCATTAAAAAAAAAAAGTTGGCACTGTTTCAGCAGCCAGTGGTAATATTATTGTGTGATGGGGAAACTCCGGCCCTCTGATACAAATTGCTTCATTATGTCTGGTTACTGTGGTTTGTAGCCCTGAATTCTCAAATGACAAACTGAATTTGTGACCATCAATCATTACATCTATACCATAAAATGCATTTGAAATGAGAACCTTCATTTTAAAGACATGCAAATACACAAAAGAATAAATTCCTACATGTTTTTAAACATCCCACAAGATCCCTGGATTGAGTTTGTGGTCAGTGAACACTAACGGTAAGTAATGTACATGTTTGAGACAAACATCCTGCAGAATAAAACCGCCACTACAGAACAATAAGCTTACGTGACAGTTGCAGGGTCCATCTCTCCAGTCACCTCCAGACCATAGACACGCTGCATGTCGCTGATGGCTTTGGACAGAATCTGAGCAGACTGCATGGTGGACATCTGTCTGCTGGCCTGAGACAGGTAGCCAAACTTACGAAGCCACGCCTGTCGAGAAGAAAGTGACAAGGCAGTTGGTTTAGCTTTGGAATAGTTGCTGAACACGTGTGTCTGTTTGTGATGCATGGTGTGTATACAGTATGTATGCGACAGAAAGGAGGCACTGTTATAATAATCCAGGAACAAGCCACTGTCTAATGACTGGAGAGAGCATCTGAGGAGTTAAAAGAGAAAGTAGAGATAGAAACCAGATGGCTTCCATTAACATTACGACATTCCTGCTCTCTCATTCCTGCGCCTGCTCCTCACTGACAGCCAAGATGAGGAGAGGAAGAACTGCAAACAGGAACACTAAAAGGACAATAATTAAACTGTATATCACTACTGTAGTACACAAGATAAACACACAATGCCATATGTGTGTACTTCAAATGATGGTAAAAGACCATCTGGCTGACGGTCCAGTGACACATACTGAATTTTCCCTTTTTGTTTCATGTTTGCTGACAGTGAAATTGAGCGTGTGGAGCCACGTAGCCTGGCAAACAGGATGATGGATCCTGGGGGGGAAAAAACCTCAGTCAAGTTTGAAGTTCTGCCCTTTAAAAAGCCTCAACAGCACAGCTCAAAAACAACACTGCAGGCCCCCCTCTCACACAGCTGGAGCATGGGACTTAAACCTTCATGCATGTACAGTATGAACACAGGCCAGGGGCAAAACACACACATGCAACACACAAAACTCATCATGAGTGCACGCACTCGGAGGAAAAAAAATGCTTAGAGATCACTTCTGCATAGCATGACAAGTCTCGACCAATGTAATGTCAGAGTGGGCTTATTCACATCAGACATATCACCTGAGGAACACGAGAGAAGAAAATCAAAACCTCTTATACAACAGGGTTGTAAGATATAACTGATAATCATGATATTCCCAGATTATCATATAGACTATATCATGATATGGCAAATATACCATAATGTAATGTTATTATGTACTAAAATAAACAAGGATCTTCACACATGTACAGGAAATTGACAACCGTAAGATTTTTTTTTCTTACAGAATAAAGGTTTATATGAAATGTATACACACATAACACACTATAATGTAGTTGTAAGCAGATAGTGATATTTTAAGAGTTTATTCATGTATTTGCCACCAACTATCACTTCCATCCATCTGTTAACTGGTGTAATGAATGATTGGTGTGTTATAAAGCATTATGTAACTGTTGCTGCTGTAAAACTGTTTCCTGTTTCCAAAACTCATGAAGACATGTTGAGCTTCAAGCCTCAGATGTAATGATGAAAATATCAGTTTTACAACTTTAACTCAAGGTCAACTTACTTGAATTCTTCTTGCTCAGTTATGAGAGTGAAGATCAAGTATGTTGTTTGTTGTAAGGGTAAGAAAATATCAATACACTTGAATATTGAGATATTATGTTTTGTGATACTGTACGGATTCTCAAAAACAGTATCGTGATATTGTGACACACACAAAGATTTGTGGCAGTGGTTCATTTCGTGCGGTATTTAAACCTTCACCTTGCTTACAGTATCGCAATATATTACAATAATTGAATTGTAAACTTTGTATCATGCTACATATCATGTTGCCAGATTCTTTCTAATGCACAGCCCCATTCGTTATCTTTTTATACCTCAGTTATGGACATTTCAAGAGAAGTTAGAAATGACAAATGAATTCATAAGCACTTGAAATGTCCCTATAGCTGTTTACAACTACATTATGGTGTGCTATCAACAGTTTAGTCATTGTTTATATTCTGCTAATTAATTCTAAAATAAAGCATATAAAGTGTGACTTTTGTGAGATATAATGTGATCTGATCATATCCAACAAAATTCAGTAAAGAACAGAAAATCATACATTTACAGATAGATAGATAGATAGATAGATAGATAGATAGATAGATAGATATGCATTCTTTCCATGTGGGCACCACATGTGCAGTGTTGTTATTTGGAAAAAGGTCAGAAGGTCACATGACATCCCTGCAGTACAGCAACCTATCTGATGCTTTGATGTTTCAGCAGAACAAACACGAGAGTCAGAACTTATAATCTACTTATGAAGAGCTGTGATTCTACAATAAACTGCACAGAGGATTTCATCAGATGACTAAATACCAATATTATGACAACTGTGAATTCATTAGGTAGAATGGAATAATGTGACCATCCACTGTACTTGGGGAACCTGCTCAGTAGTTTGACCCACAAACATGACTGTACCTCAGCACTGAAGCCTTCTTCCTCTGGAACATCTGCGACCGTGCTGCACAGGATCAGGGACAATAAGGACGATAAAGTGATGATCATAGTCCAGGGTTGTTTGGATGCAATCTTCTCCATGACGCTTGTAGTGTTGTGGAGTGATGAAGATGATAGAAAACAGCCTAACAAGTTCCTCCGGCAGGCAGGAGTACAAAACAAAGTGCTGTGGGTTTTATTCTCTTTTCTTCCTCTCACATTTAATCACAAACCTCCGCAACAAGTGCGCTATCTGTTCATTGTTGGAGGTGGCGCATCAAAAACCCCGAAAAACAGCAACAAAGTCTATTGCGCAAATAAAGGTGCCTTTACAAACCCTCGGAAAAACATGAAGCAAGATTTTACTAATCCATTCTCCGTGGCAGTCCGATCTGGCCGGGGAAAGAAGCCGCATGGCCCATCCAAGTGTTCATACAGCAGTCTCTTTCATGCATGCAGCTAACACTGTAGCCAGCGGGCAAATGAACTAGACCTTGCCCCTTTCCGACGTCCACAATGGCTGATCAACAGCAGACAGCTCTGTAACAAGTCCTGCAACAAGTCTCCTTCCAGTTTCTTTCAAGAGCACCAGCAATTAGCACACGAAAAGTATCCCTGAAGTTGCAGTTTCTTAAATTGCTGCAAAATACTGTACACGAAAACAACGCTTAAAACTCAAAACTATCAAATTTCACCCCCACTGTTTTTGCACCAATGGACCTCTTCGGCTTAACTCGGGAAGGAAACGCGTTGAGCAAATATTTGTGAAAGCGGCTTAAACAGTTTATCTGATAAAAGATTTCTAATGATTTTTTTTTTTTTTTTTATGAAGAGAGGGCCCTCCTCCCTCCTGATACAGACCACACAGGGCCAAAGGAAGCAGTGCTCAGTGCGCCATCTGCTGCTATAAATATACTATATACTACCACTGCAGTTGGGCATCCCACATGAAAACTAGAATGTCAACATCGTCTGCAATATTAGCTTTTTCGGTATCATGTGCAATGTGCAGTATCACTGTTTGTCAATCTGTTTCAGTTATTTTATTAAATTATTGTACTTTTATCCTATAAGGCACTGTTTTTTTTGTTTACTCCTTATACACTTTATCTTTAATTTCTCCATTGTCTTTATTCTAATGTTACTGCAATTTTTGAGCAACCTTTGGCACAAGAATTCCTTCCAGATTGAAACAGTTCCATCTTATCTCTTATTCTGTTATTAAAATAAAAAAAACAATGTCTCCAAGAGTGCTGTTACTTTCACTGTTTTTTGATAATGATGTATTTCTTTTTGCTTAGGAAATAACACAAAGATGAAATATTTTGTTGCAGGTGTCAGATTTGTAGTGGGTAATGCCAATTTAACTTAAACCATGATTTATGAATCTGTCAACATCCAGGAACCCCAGTACGTAAACTTGCAACCACCATGGGTTAAGCCAACACAAAGTTTACCAAGCAAGTATAAGGAATTAAATTTAAAGAATAGCTTGTATTATTGTTACCTTTGACACATGAATTTTGGTAGTCACAATTTGCCCAGTTTAAAACTTAAAGCTTATTCACACTTCTGTGACACAACTTGTTTTGGGAATCATATCAGGATCGTAATAAAAAGATATGGACGATTATTAAACTTTTATTCAAGCTGTAGACAGCAGCAGTATTATCATCAGTGCTCCTCCATTTGTCTGAGTCTCCTGCTGCCCGCCTTAGCCACAGTGATGAGGATGATGAGGAAGAAGCCCACAGTCCAGACGGCTGCTACAGGCAGCACCACCGCTGACAGAATGCCTGACACAAATGCCAAAGAGATAATCACGGTATCCACATTAAATACAACAAGAAAACATGGCTTCCAATGGTGATAAAGGAACAGGGGCTTACTGGATTGAGGTCTGTCTGGTATTTCGATCCTGATGGGTCCATATGACAGAAGGCCCAGTGTGGGGTCTGCTCTCACTGCCTCTCTCTTACTGATGGAATTACAGTTCTGTACAGAAAACAAACAAGAGAAATGAGAGACCGCAACAAGCCCAGTACATAAATATGAGGCCTAATGTCAAGCAGGTATCTTAAGACTAGACGATAAGATGAGCTCACAGGCACGCAGGATTTGTGGTCGTCGGGCTCACACAGCTGTACAGTGCAGTGCAGATAGAGCTCATGAGGTTCTGCTGTGAAGCGAAACATATCGAAGCTGTAGCGAATGGTGGAACTTTCTCCGTTATGGCCAGACTGTCCCACGCTCACGTTAAGAAAGGACATGGTTTGGTCCTTCACACACCTGGACACAGAGACGGAAGTGAGGAGCAGGAATGAGATGAGTGGAGTTCATAGTGAAAAGGACAAAATGACGATAAGCTGTTGTTCTGACCCATTTAGAAGCAGAGTGTGAAAAGATCCCTCGGTGGTGTTCGGCTGGGGAGACTGTGTGGCCCAGCACTCATTAATGCGGAGAAGGAAGAAATCTGCAGGCTCTGTGACCGTCACCTCCACATACACCTGAACGCATATAAAAGTTTTTTTTACAAATTAGAAAAGTTAAAATTTTATAAGTTAAAATTACAAATTAGATTCATATTAGATGAGACTGGTTGATGAACATCGACCTACCTTGTCTCGAAGTTCAATGGTGGGGGAACTACTATAGGCCTTGGTGTAGGTGTGGTCAGTGTACAACATCATCTGTATCGTGGCATCAAGTTCATCCACACGCATCACCGTCTCACTGTCCGTAAACAGAGAAGAGGCATGAAAACACAAAACAATTTTTAGATTACAAGTTTCAGGAGGCCATCAGGGAGCTTTCTGGCTTGAGACAACCCCTCAAATTTGTATAAGAAAATAAATGTAGGAATCCTTGCTACAGAGACACACACATGAACTGAATTGATTTCCCATTTGTGCATACATTGTCTGAAATTCTTAGAGGACAGGTGACATTCTGGAAGTATCCAGGGAACTGCTTAAGTATAAATGTCAGTCTGTCAGTATAATGTCATGGATCTTTAAATTCAACATGCTAACCCACCTGGAAAAGGGAACAACTGGGAAAGGCAGGCTGATTCTTCTGATGTATGGATAGATGCATTTGTAGTCCAACCTAATGACTGGATTTCTGATGATGTTTCCAACAATCTGAGGGTCCGATAGTAGACTCAGGGAATATGAGATGTGAGTGAAGTTTTTCTGTATGAAGGGGGGGGGTGTTAACTGTTAAAAGTTTTCCTTTTCTATGCTAAACAGTGACACATTTGTACTTGGCACTTAAAACGGGTAATTCTGCAGTTGTACCTCCAGCGGCTTCCCTCCACAGGTTAGATATTGGTCTTTAGATATCCTGGAAACGTAGTACGGTACACTGTTGAAGACCACTCTCTGAACATGACAAGATTTGTTGGGTAAGTGCAAGGACTCCAGCGGCACATTGTGATACTGGAAGAACTCTTCTTCTGCCCTGATTGCCATGTAGTTTCTGCCACACACAACTCTGATGTTTGCATCTGTAACAAATTAAGAGCAAGAAAGTAATTAAGTGTAAGCATGTGAACTACATGTATAAATATCTACTATAGGGGCCCTGCACCAATTTTACACATGATTACTTGTCATACAGTACAGTATTGCTGCTCAGCCTGTGAAAACAACTGTTTAATGTCTGCTGCGACTATAAAAAATATAAAATAAAAATATAACCTTCATGATATCATCAAGGTTATTTATCATCATCATGAAAACCTAACAGAATATCCAGTGTTTCGTGGTGATTGGTGGCTCGCAACCTTTTTTTCTGATACTTAAATAAGTTATTAAATTACATACTTAAAACAGAAAGAGTGAATTATAAGAACACGTGGTAAAAATAAATTAGAAATGTACCTACTTTTGTCACATTGGTCACCATAATATCCAGTGGTACATTTGCAGCTTCTTTGGTCTTCAGACAGGAGACATCTTGTGTGGTTAGTGCAATGCTCCACACTGCAGATTCCTGAGCAGTTAAAAAACAACAACAACAAAAGAAGTCAACAACTACTTCGACAAGTTACAAAACATTTGACATTTTTATACAAGTAGACTTTACCCTCAGCACGGTGGCAGGTGAAGCCGAGGAGAAGCAGGAGAACAGTCAGCTGGTTTGAAGAATAAACATTTCCACTTTAACCGTGTTAAGTGTTTATTTCTTTATTTATATTTTCAAATTATATTTTTTATTATTTATTTGCTAGGCTACGTTCTCAGTTTAGCCTGTATATGACAGCCCTCACTGAGCGGCACTATACCTTAGTTTTCTTACATTATGGGTTGATAATGCAATTTAATTTGATCTGCACCCACCTTCAAGCCAAGTAGGATCATTTTTGTTGTGGTTTCACGTTAAAACATATATATAACAGTCGTTTTTAAATGCGATATTTTCGGTCAAACGGGATGTTCTGCTCTGTAGTCGTCGTTTTCAACACCTGTTGCTCCAATTATGAACACCTGTCGGGTTTGACGCTCGTGGGCTCCTTAAACGCCGAAAAGGAGATTTATTTCCGCCATTTATGTGTTTTATTTATGACTGAATTGTATTAAAACTCAGTTAATTGTATTACTTGGTGAATTAAAACTTAAAGGTATTTATAAACCAAACGCACCAAAAGGTACTTTCCAAACCTTTCCACTGTGCAGTATGACGAGATGGTAGGACACACCCTGCTACCAAACATAGTTATTATTGGATGTACTCATTGATACATGTCTAATAAAAACATTTACTGAACAAAATGTCACAGTTGACAGCGGCAAGTTCACTTACGTATCCTATATTTTGATCACAAGGTTTTAAATTCAAAATGTCAAGGGGTCTCCACCAGATGTCACTATTGTCAACACAAATTGTGTTCAGTGCTTTGGAGGTTTTACCCCATCACCTCATGAGAAGCAGCACTACAATCAAACATAACTGTCAGGAATTATAAGGCTTAAATCTCACATAGACCAAGAGCTACATATCAATATTGTGATATAATGGCTGCAGAAAGTGAAATAATGCGATTTTTGGAACTCAGCAGACTGTTCTATTATTTACTTTTATCCACTTCATTACATCCACATTGCTGGTGATAATTTATCAAAAAATTTTTGAAAGCAAAATTAATCATCATCACAATACACAATGGTCAAAAATATTGTTATATTTGATTTAGTCTGTATCCCAGCCATAGGCATACAATAAAAACTACAAATCAACATTCAACTCAACAGGGAGATCTCTAAGATGACTTCTTTTGGATCTTACATGTAATAAACCAAACACTAAGGTGAAGTTAGAGAACCATTTCGGTGTAAAAGGAATAGAAATCTGTTTTTTTGTGTGTCAGCAGGTCAAAGCAGTGGGGGGCTCTGCCATGGGTCTGTGGTAGGAAACTACAGTGTCTCAAGGGAAAGCCATAAGTGGGTCACTGTATTTCCTACAGAGCCAACTCGGCACACCCGGAGGCTAGACTCCATTTGGGTGCAGACCATCTGTTTTTGATGGGACAGATCACAGCCAGAATATGTTGCTGATGAGGGTGGCACCGTGATTGATGAGGCAGGTTTGCAGCAGTCCATCTCTGGTGGCAGATCACATGGACAGAGATAATGATGTGTGTTGTGTCTGTCTCTTTTCTGTTAGCGACGATTCCCCTCTCAAGTCAGCAGCCTCCCTCTCTGATAGACCCCTCAAGGTAAAAACTAAAAACGGTCCACAAACATTCAGCCTGCCTGTAGTTAACTCGAACAAAGATATTTCTTACAGGATAAGATGAGATGTTTTAATGTTTAAATAAAGTGACTGAACTCCTACACAAAAATGATTTTTCTTTAAGACAACAGCCTCAAGGACACTGCAGTCCACAAACCATCCAATCACAATCCTCCTAAAACTGGACAACATGAAAATGCTGACAATGCTTCCCTTGTGATGTGATGATCGTTTAAAGTTTTTTATTAAAAATATAATCACATCCGCTACAGTTTTACATTAACATTAAGATATAAAGTCCCAAAGGACGATTATTTCGATTAGGAATGCACAATTTGAGTGCACATTCATATTATTATTGGTTATTCCGATACTGAAATTACATATGATAGATACCAGCTATAATAAAAATCTGATTATGTCAAAGCTTTTCATTTGAATTCTTAGGCAAAATGCTCGATAAAACCTGAACTGTATTTGTGAAGTTTCATGATGTACTATACTAGAAAAAATGAAATGAACACTTGAAGAGTCAGAACTGTTCTTTGTTTTTGTTCTAATAGTGATGTCAGATTTGCTTTGGCCAGAGCTGTGGAATATCAAATCATCCATGTTTGCTCACTACATCTCAGCCTTTCTCACTTTCAAGTACACGGTTTTACAAAATATTTGTGTCGTACAATCTGTTAATCTCTGCTGAAACCAGAAGAGACCATTTTTCATTAAGCATTTTAAGTACATGTGAAATGACATGTTTTCTTTCAAGCCAAATGGATGCCCCAGCAAGATGAGGCAGATGATGCATGATTTACATTACAGTTTAAGACTAGATTTTAAAATGCAATCTTTAAATAAATAAATAAATAATCTGCTCTCTGTTCGATCTGCCCCATCAGCCACAACAAAAGCATTTATGTTGAGGAGGGTTTCTGTTCATGCACCCTCATATATGACTCCACCATCTGCTAGTGGGTATGACTTGCATATCAAACAGTTAAAATTTCTCCACTGAAACCTCAAGACACACGCTTTTTTGTTTGTTTGTTTGTTTGTTTTGGCATTTCTCTTACTCAATAAAATTTATTTTCCTGGTCATAAAAATTCAATTTCTTTTGATGCCCATTTTTTCCACTATTTGACATTAAAACAATCTGTAATTTATTATTTCATCGTGCAGCTACAACCTCAAATTCACATAATTTAGACACAAACAGTAACAGAACAAATCTACAGAGGAAATATTGGCAATATTATTTATTAACAGACCAAAGAATTAGGAAAGATTTCACAAAATTGTAGAGATGGGTTTATAAAATGTAGTGTCAGTGTTACAGTAACACCTGTGAATGCAGTTTAATTTTGTCTAAACAGGAAGGATTTCTCTTCACATTGTTTAATTCAGTCTATGACAGTGTGGTTCTGTGAATGAGTCCAAATCATGAAGTGGAAAAAAAATTATATTGATGCAATAAATGGGTGGAAAAGACATAAAAGTCAGCAACATACATTCATGTTTCACAGCAAAACACATTGTCAGAGTGAAATGTTGGTATCTGTTTACATTCCACCTTGGTTTTACAGTAAGTTCATGTTTTTATGTAAACACAAACATTTTTATCTTTGTAGCCCTTGCATCATCTCCCTCAGCAGCATCATGTAGTGGTTCTTCGTCTCGTCGGCAGTGGTGCGGTGCCACCCTGGTGTTGTGAAATAGCCGGGTTATAGGAGGTGTCTGTCATCGGCCTGATTCACAACACCAGCTGCAGCACACACACCTGAGAGGCAGGTCTTCTACTGCTGCTACTGCAACTCACTGAACAGGGATGTAAAGCAAGATAGTACCATCTACAAAAGCCTGCAGGCTTGATCGCCCGCGTGTGAGTAGCTAATCAGCTTCTGATTTTAGCTAATCTGATGTATTTTATATGCCAGGTGATTTTCAGGTTGCCAGGCATATTATTAAGTGTTGGAGGGCACTGGGTGTGAGTACAACAGCATGGATCCCATAGTACTTGGCTCAGCTCTGTCCGTGGCCGTGGATGAACTCAACATCTCAGCACAGATATGTGGAGCAGCCAAGACAGAATGAGCCTCCATCTGTGTTCTCTCAGGCCAGACTGAAGGACAGAGAGTGTGGGCCACGAATATAACAGAGGGGATGATGGGTGATGGTTTCTTAAGATTTGTGTGATGTTTTTGGTGGCTAGAAAACCCACATCAGAAGTCAGTGCTTTGCTGCTAAAACGGGCTGATTTTCTTACAGGACAAGTAAAACGCACTTCTTTTTTCATAGAGCAAAGTGTTATGAAATCTAATATGACGGATC
Source organism: Lutjanus campechanus (assembly GCA_027495735.1). Classification (NCBI taxonomy): domain Eukaryota; kingdom Metazoa; phylum Chordata; class Actinopteri; order Lutjaniformes; family Lutjanidae; genus Lutjanus; species Lutjanus campechanus. Next base: position 23,970 of record JAJHUR010100736.1, on the reverse strand, counting down.
AAAGAGAAATGTACTGCAGCTTGTGTTAAAAATGTCTCCTCACTTCTGTTACCCCAGAAATCACCCCTCTGATGCTGAGACAGACAGAAATATCCCTCCAGTCCTGTAGTCAAATTCAAGCCAACCAACCATCTGCCAGGGACAGGACATGTCAAACACTGCACTACAGCCTGTGGAGGCAACATGGCTTCTTCCTGCAACACGGGATCAGGAAGAGTAGTGAAATTATCTAAATCCTCAGTTACATTTTATCAACACTTCAGACGATGGCAGGAGTCTGCTGTGTATATTATATTTACCCCAGTGTTCCAGCAGCCTCTCTTTGAAATGATATCAACAGAGGCTTATTCCACTGATTTAACAATCAAACAGCGACTGCCCCTGTGAACATGTCTATGAATAATCAAACACAAATTAACGCTTTTCTTTCAAACCAGCTGCACTCAAATTATTGTCAGTCGTGACAGACATGGAGGACACTGTTTCATTAAATTATAAATATGTAGTTTAGAGTTTAAAAAACACACTGGAAGTTGTATTCATGTCTGTTAAAACACCTTGTTATGAGATGCTGTAAATGAAAGACGTGTTGCTCCACAGTGGTGGAGGAGCGAAGGTGGAGCAAAACATCCTGCCAGAGTTCAATTCTGAGATTAAAATGTGGGATAAATCCCCCACCGCAACAACCTAGACTGAGACAGTTTCACATTAGCCGAGTTGTCCTTCAACATACTATCTTACTATGAAAATCAAAGACTTGACTGACTGCTCTGCACATGTAACAATTACTGTGAAAACGTAATGAATTTTAAAATTGAGGTTAATGGAAAAAAAGTAAATGTAATGAACATTTAAGTGATTCAAAATAAAAAGACAACTGAAAAGTAAACTTTTTTTTTTTTATTCCAAATCATCAAAGATACAAATATGAAACAACAAAATGGAGAAAAACAGAACAAAAAGAACAGACAATGAAGGGAAACTCAGATGATATAAGGATGTATCTGTTAACACAATGAATTTATTCTATTCACAACAAAATGGTAGACAAGTGAGTGTGTGTGTAAGTATGACTGTGTCTCCAAAAGCCCAAAGGTTTTTGGTTGTGTGCTGTGTGTTCGTGTGTGCGTGAACGTTGTCTCAGTTCATCAGTAATTCCATCTGCACCAGTCTTGCGTTGGTGTCCCCAGCCATGTTGTAGGGAATCATACCAGCGAAGGTGATGAGAGCTCTGGCCTGGTTACGGAGTTGCTGTTTGGAGAAGAACAAGAAGAAGGCACGTAGAGCGTTAACATACTGCTACTGTCAAAACACACAGTTTTTGTACATATTAATGAACCCAAAAATGTGCTGGAGAGACACTGTGGTGGAAACTGTAGGTGCTTGTAATGAGCTGCAAGTTAAAAAAGAAAAAAAGCACCAGGTACCAGATGACAGGAGTGGTTGCCTTTAATTGTCCTATACATAATTTATAGACTTGAGACTTTTGTAATATCCTTAATTAAACCAAACATTTATTTTAGAATCTGATGATGAATACCTCAACATAGTCAATATTATCATTTGAGCATATATATCAGCAACTGCAGTACAAAAATGACAAAAATGTTTGAGATTTAAATTTACTAACAGTGTTGCATTACACATCTCTTCCTTCAGATAGCCATGGCAAGCTTACTTTTCAATTTAAAATTATTATTATAGATATTTTTTGAAACTTTGAAAAAAAGTATCAATATCAGTGTCCACTTTAAAATTCCAGCATCTATCGTGCTTTAATTGATTTATTCTCTTTAATTGAGTTCCTCTTCTCACCATGTCTCTGTCCTCAATGGTCCTCTGTGGTCGTCCTGGTGTGCCTGCTGGCGCCCCCTTCAGGCGTTTGTGCTGAGTGAACAGGATGTTCATGGTGGCCAACAGCACTTCAGAGAGGTTGTGGCGCACCTGGGGGCACAGAGGAAATTTACTACTAACCTGCACTTCTCGAAAGAGTAAAAGAATAGCGCTGCAGTTTGCGAGAAAGTGTCAAAGTCCCTTTGGAGTGGCCAGATCTTGATCTCACCTCATCACTGAAATTTCTGAACGCAGCCACTCTCTCCTCCACGCTCTCCTGGCTGAGAGGAAGAAGCTTTAAACGCTCCATTACCTGACAGAGAAACACACATGAACATATTCAACATCACTTCAATACAGTAATCATAGTATCACAATATATATAACTACTGGATCTGTTGGCTTACAGTTTGCATTACTGTGTATTTCTATGATCTATTCTTGGTGAGTGAATGACATTTAAATCCTCTGGAAATGTGGCTTTAAATGGTTAAAATCCAAATATGATATCAAACTTAAGCACCCATAAAGATCTTAGTGAAAATAAACCTTCATAACTCTTAGAAAAGCTAGTTCAAAAAACAGCACAGTTTGCTGTTTAAACCATTTCTCAAGACTTTGTAGGCACGGCAGATCACGTTTGATTGACATCTCGCTCAGGAGTCCCAAAATGGAAGCTAAGCAATGTACTGCTGTAGACTGCAGTAGAGGGGGGGGAGCAGCAAAACATATTTTAGTCATTTTAAAATAAAAAAAATCAATCAATAAAAAAAATCAATATCAGTTTAAGTGTATACTATACTTACAACATTTTCACTACTTTTGTTTGACATCAGGCACTATTTTCCAACAGGGAACTGAAGTCACAGTCTATGCTCAAAGCTAATTAGACTACTTGATCAAAAAGTAATTTTACCTCAGAAAACACAGAAGTTGTTGGATTACTGTTGCCTCGATGAGTTAGTTAGTTTGTGTTATTGTGTGATTTCAGTGTTTTAACATGTTCGATCAAGGCAGCGGTGGACCAGCAACTCCCATTTCCTGCGAGGTAGAATTAATGATTGTAAAGAGAGCACGGATGGCGGCTGCAGTTCCTTGTCAGAAAGGCTGTCTGACGGCACAGTTAAGCAGTGAAAATGTTCTAAATATTGTGTACAATTAAACCGATATTGATTCCTGCGAGGTAAAATTACTGTTTGTGTCAAAGAAAACTGGAGCCGTAACAGCTTCAGCTCCGCGTTGTTGAGTTGGCTCAGACTGAAGAGAGGCAGATTAATCCAGTGGGAGCAGAAAAAATCTGTTGCAGAACATCACACCAACTGACGTGGATCCTTTTATGATTGCTTTGTGCAATTAGTTGTGTAATTCTTGTAATAAATGTCCCGGCACAAAGCACGCCCAATTTAAACACAACACAGCAAAGTGTACATAAACTTAAATACCAATATTTTGAATTTGGATAAAAACTAATGTCTAATACTTTGTGGATGCCTACTATTATGTACATGAGATCCAAAATACATGGTTAGAAGGCTATTATAGATTTGTGTTTCCAGAGGCTGCAAGTTCCTGCACTACATGTACTAAATGAAGGGATAATTTGACACATCTCCTCTCTGCATTATCAGAGCTGTACTCACATCGTAGGCTCTGTCAACATGACCTGCGTGGTATTCATCAAAAAATGTCATCAGGTCCAGCAGCAGGTAGAAAGTACTATCGACAGACTTCTCTCCTGCTATGCCCTGAGAGCGATACCTGCAGTGGAAAAAGGAAATTATTCAATTATAGGCATTTATACAATGCTCTTGTTAAGATTTAATCTAGTGCATTTTGTGTGTGTGTGTGTATCCTTACCTCTCTGCAATAGCCACGGCAGTGTTCTTTAGCCTCTCCTTGTTGGACTGAGGAGCGCTGACCTGTGCAATGACTGGACTCAACAGCCTGTTCATCAACTCCAACACCTTATCTGGGTTCTACACAGACAAATGGGAAGAGATGGAGAGACAGTGAGAAGACATAAAACCAACAGCTGCAAATGACAGCAGCTTTGCAGAAATATTCTACTGACATACAGTATGTGGATGTAGTGATCACAGAGGAAGGTCTGCTCACCTTGGCCAGCTCATACAGTTTGACCGCCTCCTCAAACAAGCCCTTGTTCTCGGCCTCTAGAGCCACTTTACTGATGATAGCTCTGGTGTCCCCAGCAAACTTATCTATGACTCCGGGCTAAAGGGAGGACAAGAGGAGATCAGAGTGAGACTACGGATAGTGCAGTTCTGATGGTAGGGTACTGTCCAAACGTGAGCAACAGCCACATGCTGTACTTCCTATCTTACTATCAACAAAAGCCAAATTAATTACATTTTTGCAAAAAAGTATTAGGACATCATCATTTTTCTGTGAAACAAAAAAGTACTGTTACATTTTCTCTGACATAAAGTGGCTGCACCAGAATGGCCTGTCTGAATTTGTTTCTTCATGTCCTACTAAACTTTGAATTCTTACTATCATATCACAGCACATTATGTTGTATTATGAATCTTTTTTTCCTTTTTCTTTTTCTAATCATGGATACTGACAAAATTTGATTGCTGGTACTCCATGATCTTAGTTTCACACAAACCAAATTAATCAGAAAACAGACACAATTTGGTTCAAGCTACATGACCAGCATATTGGTCTTAATGATGAGTATATGGAAAAGTCCCATGTACAGTACAATCCAAAGTATATACTATAAATATATAATATAATACAAAGTATAAGTTGGAGTTACTTTCATAAAACTCAAATCAAGCTAACTGCAGTCTGTGGTGTTGTATACGGCAATCTTACAATCACACACTAAAATGTAACCCCTCCCCCCTCCCCCCCAAAAAAAAAGTCTATACAGCACTACAAACCATTGTGATATCAATTTAACATGCTCTATCAAATAGTACGTAGGTTGGGATGAAACATACAGGGATGTGAATCTTAGTGGAATAAAAGTCCCTCAAACATCACACTGTGCAAAGTGCTGCAGGCACTGTGAGAAATGTCAAGACACTTTGGAAGCAAAGGTTACAATGAAGCACTGAGAAGTGCTTTTTGATCCATGACGGTGGAACAGCGTCAAAACATGCAGGAGATGTGTTAAAGTTAGAGGAAAGGTGTCTGTCTTTGTCAGATTGACTGAAACCCCAACACAGAGCAGAAACAAAGGGAGACAAAAAATGTGAAGCAGGGAAAGAAGAAGAGAAAGACATGGCAAAAGCGTCTAAAAGAAACACAGCGACCACAGATGAGATTAGACAGAGACATGGAGATCAGAAAGACAATCTTCTTACCTTCCTACTACCGTCCTTCTCTAATCTACCCAGCAGCATGTCAAACTGTAAAAAGGACAAAAATACCACCATCAAAAACATGTTTAGTGTACACTCTTATACCAGAGAAACAGATACACCTGATTTATAGAGTATGTACAAATGTAAAATAACACAACATCCAGCTCAACCAAAAATGAAAAGGAGAATAGTTGAAGTCTGGAAAGTGCAAAAATAGCAGGTGTATGAGGAAGATATTTCTGGCAAGATAGGTGTAACCCATGCCCATTTAAAAATATTCAAAACTGAGGGAATGAGATCATTATCATTTGTGTTTGTAAAAAAACAGATGTAATACAACCAAATTAAATTAGCTGTAAAGTTAGATTTTAACAGTGTTAAAAGGCATTTTAAAAACTGTATAGACATTTTTTCTGGAGGGACTAAATGTGGGTCACTCACCTCTCGGCTCTCAATAACGAGTTCACTGACACAACGCATGAACATGTTTTCTCCCTGGCTGTCTTTCTCATTGCTGCAGAATGGCACATAAAGTAGGAATTAGATACGTTTTAGTGAACGTCACTGGATATAATCAGTAGCTGAATCCACATCTTCTCTTCCTTCATCATCTAGCTGTATGATTGTATTTACCGTAAGAAGTAGAAGTACTGCAGGGCTTCCCGTGGATCAGTGGACTCAAACTTGCGAGTGTACAGCATGAGGAGACGGATAAAGTTGAGGCGGCGTACCATGGGAGGGTCACCAGGCTCCTGACTCACTGCAGAGAACAGGTGAACATGTTTAGTTAAGTTTAGTTTCTCAAGTGACCTACAAAATCAAGGTGATTATTACACTCACACAGCTGAGCGCTTTGGCCTGACGACTTCAGCAACAGCCGCAGCTCATACAGGACCAGTGCCACGTGCACAGCATGACTCCGAAGTCTCTCGACACGAAATAAGAACGCCACTGCTGCCTCAAACTGAGCCGTCAGGAACAAAACCTGGAAATACAGGAAGGGCTGCTGGCTCGCAGAGAAATGGGACTCTCCTGTTGGAAAGAAGATAAGAGAGAGAGTTAGTTAAGATGAGACTGTAAAAAATACTTAAAAGTTTTAAGCATTTCTGTTACTTAAGCCGGCATGTAATTTTAGGAGGAAAGAGGATACACATCTAATGTTAAATGTGTTCCCACACATTTCAATTTTGAGTCATCTGAGACTCTGGGGCCTTATTTTGCTCATCTTTGACTACCGAGGGTTAACATTTATTAGTCACAGGGGAAAAAGAATTAATAATGAAAGTGATATTTCCACATGTAACTCTGCACTGGCCAAAACTGCACTATTACTTTAATTCTGCCACAAATTTGATGTTAATTTCAGAAAATCTGCAATACTAAAATGATTGCTGATGACACATTTTCCTATTTTTCAACATCTTACATCCCTAGATCACCAAGACACTCTCACTCCACAAGAAGACAATTTACACGCTGGCCTTCACATCCAGCTGCAATGTTGATGTGAAACAAGACTGATATGTTGCCCAATAGTCCCAGTGTACACAGGTCGATACAGCCCATATTTCAGTGTTTCTTAAATTAAGCTTAGAAGGTGACAAATCAGGTTTTACTTTTGGTACAAATACGGGCAAACAAACAATATGCAGCAACATTAAGCAACTCGCCAGCCACCAGCTCCTCCTAAATAGATCAACAAAACTCAAGGCAGCAGGAAAATTATAAACTAAGACATTAAACTAACATATCCAAACTACCTGCAAAAATTCTACAAAAGTTAAAAAAAAACTTCATTATGTTTAATATATTTGATTTGTGGTGTTATTGTTGTATTGAATTTGTACAGTATATTAAAAATACTACTTTTAAAGGCCCTACACACCCACACAGGTGCTTCCACAGTGTACTCGTAATAAAAAGATAAATGCTTAATTTGTTCCACCCTAAAAGTCACAAATCAAACTTGAAAGGAGAGGGCGAGAGGAGGAAGCTGTCACTCACTCACATTACACAATCCTGAGTAGAGGTCTAATTAATGAATATAACTGAAATCACCTCTGTGGGTGTTTCAATGTCTATGACTATCTGACAGTTACTATAGAAACTCTTCTAATGTCATTATTGAATTTTTAAAAATTTATTTAACTGTAACAGGCAGTTTTACTTTGGGCCAAACATGCCCTGTCAATGGTTGACAGTTGCTGTGGCAACTAACATGTAAGAATTTGAAAACATTTTGTCAAGCGCAGGTACTTAGTCATCAAGTTTACTTTTTAATTATAATCCTTAATCCTCTTGCTGGCTGAAAGTTTGAGGAGTAGAACAGGGTGGACCATGTCAGCCATTTTATAGCCTTATCTCAGACTTACAGCACTTTAGTTCAAAAAGCGAGAGCGCATGAGAGATGAAGAGAGAGGGAGCGAGCGATGAAGAGAAGAAAAAGGACGAAGGAGGAGAGATAAGAGTGTGGGTGTGAGAGAGGGGGGCTGCAGCCGAGTGTGCAAACAAGAAATGAGAAAGAACAAATGCATCTGTGAGGAGAGAACATGTGAAAGAGGAGAATCAGTGGGAGGGAAGAGAGAAAACAGCAGTGCAGGTGTAAGGAGAAAGAGGGATAAAGGATAACAGGGAAGGACAGAGATGCAGCGAACGAAGGACAGAGAAACAGAACAGACGAGGCTGGCGAGCGCTGGCAGTATGTGAGAGAAATGAAGAGAGGCTTTAGGCTTTACTTCCCGCTGTGAAGCAAGATGGAGGACAACAAGGAACGCTGTGCCAGACAACCGAGGGAGCCGAGTGGCGCAGAGAAAACAGAATGAGGCTTCAGGCTGTACTTCCCACCAAGCACAGGGAGTGGGAGAGGGGAAATGGGAGAGGGTGAGGGCCTACTGAGACAGGAAGAGTGCAGTCTTATCGGAGTGGAGCAGGATCGGCCCATGGAGAAGGCAGCACCCAGGGGAAAGCTTTCTTCAGTCTGTGGGAGTGAAGGCCTCATGCCCTTATGCTCCCCTTTTTTGTGTATCAGGGGGCATGTGGTTGTTTAAGAGGGTCATTTTATTTTGAAATGAGTTTGGGTGGAAAACCAAAGTCAAAGTCTGTCTTGTAGTGTGACTTCACTTGTGTGTCATTTAGAAAGTTGCAAGGAGAGGTTTCCTCTCTTGTGGCGGGGGGCTGTTTTCAGCTATTTCTGCATGTCGCCAAAACAATCTGACAAGGGGGTGGAAGCAGGATTTGAACTTCTCTCTCGAGCTTTCCTTTTTTCCAGTTTTCACAAACCTACTTCTTTCCTTTTCTTGTGGACAACTGCATGTGCAATATCAGAAATACCTGTACCCCTTGTCTCCTCTTGTAATATTTATTGCGTTGAGACATCAAGGACTCTGAATTCTTAAAGAGAGATCAGGGATGCAGTGTGATGCAGCTAGGAGGAAGTGTGCTTTGATGCCACACGGACGTCTAGTTTGTTTTAAGCATGCTGAACTCTTAATGTTTTTACGCCTTCTGTTCCCAGAGTTTAAGCTGCTGTTGTTTCTTTTACTTTACCGAAGATACCTGATAAAACCCATGGAGAAACGATGCGGGACGTGTTTAATTCTCAGCACAGGCAGCAGGTGACAGACAGTTGTAGCACTTCCAAGCAAAGAAACTCTCCTGGCTGAATCATGAGTACAAAAGATGAGAAACTGTGTTGCTATTTCTACATTTGGCAGTTTAAAAATCAATTCACAAACAGATTCTGGCTCAATTTTCCACAGGCTCATGAACTTTTGTTCCTGCCTTCTATGACAAAGCGTTCTGAATTTTCAGCTGCTTCTGGCTAGCTTGCTTTCCATAGCAACAGTTGCTGAGGCTCATGGGTACTGTAGTGTTTGGAGCTGTTCATCATATCAAACTTAAGGAAAAAAAAAAACACATGACAAGCTGAAATGTTCAGATTGATACTTGTGGCAGACATCCTGAGTTGATATGGTGAAACTGATATCAGGAGAAAAAAAGCTGGATCAGTAAATTCTTAAAAACTAGTTTTTGCTTCTAGAAAGGACACAGAAAGAGCTTTGGTTAATTGATACATTTCCTTGATGTATTTAACTGCTCTGCACCCAGAGGTGCTCTATTTGAACCTTCTCTGACTCTTTGAAGACAGAGGATGATAAAATTAGTAGGTGCGCATGAGACAGTGAGCTAAATGTTAGCAAAACAAAGTCTTTTCCACATGGGGCACATAGCATGCATACATACATCTATGTTCTCTCTGCAATAGCTTCTTAAGTACAACAGAAAAAAGATGAAAAGAGCTGTAGGTTTGTATTTATGGTCATTTCTAGGGCTGTAACAGAATTGCAGTTTCATACCATAGTCCTCTAGCAGCTGTTTCTGTAGCTGTGGCAGGGTCAGTCTGTCCTGAGGGGAGCTGCTGCCGTCGTCATCAAAACACACCTGGTTCAACTGCAGGGGAAAAACATGCACGTAAGACATGCCAGTACAAGGATTAGCTTTGGTCAATATGCTAATCCTTAGACTTAATACAATAAAATCAGACAAAAAGAATCAAAAAAAAAAAAAAAACAGCAAATGAAGTATACTGTACCTTAAGCCAGAGGTAGTCTTCAGTCTTGTCTGCTACCTCTCCGTGGTTATCACTGATGTCACATTTCCCAATCAGGCAGTAAACGGCTCTCTTGTAGGGGTCAGCACTGTTCCTCAGCACTCTGCGGTAGTGGAGGCGAAGCTTGTTCTCTGAAGTCGGGGAGAGGCTGCAGTGCAGGGATCACGTGGCAAAATAGACGGAAGGAGAAGGAAGATATTAGAATACAGTTTGACCTTCCTTAACCTATATGGGCATCGCAACATGCAGAAACACGTGTTCTCACCGTCTGTCAGGGCTGTTCATGTACTCTTGAAACCAGGTCTTGAAGTCTCCTAGCTGATGTTGCACTCTGTTCACAACCTGCATGGCTGCATTCAGATCACCACAACGCAGACAGTAGTAGATCACAGCCCACACTGGGTGGCCCTCTATCTCACCATCCTGTTGCACACACAGACGTTTGATACAGTGGTAGCTATCTGCCATTGACTTACTAGCATGAATGTGAAATAAAGATTCTGTCCACACAGCGTGCTTTGGGATGTGCATGACCAGGATTACTCTGTCGCTTCCACAATTTTATAATTATCAGCCTCCACAGGTATTCAGCAGGAATATGCAAGTAACTATACTTTGAAACACTGCGTGCCCATATCACCAAGATACTGCCACCTAAACTGACTTTCCAGTAGCTGTCGGTCACTGCAGTTTTGAAACTGGCTGAAGAGACCACGTCAAAAATTGCACTACGCAATTTCTGTATTCAGAACTTCCACTGCTTTGTAATGCAGTAAAGGCTGAATATGTTTTGCACACTATCTGTGTGCATGTGCCTGAATAATGATCAGTCTATAAACAAACCCTGATCAGTTTCAAATATAATTTAATCGGTTTTGACCTCAACATAAATTAAACGTTTTCTAATGAACTCATCATGTACCAATCTCTGGTTTCAAATATCACTGAGCTAGGATATGAATGTAGATATCTGATACTGATATTTGGCAGCATGTTCACAATCTGACATCTGGTGGGTTACGATTGGTTATTTATGCATTCAAAATCTGTGTTTGTGTTTGTGTGTGTTTGTGTGTGTGTGTGTGTGTGTGTGTGTGTGTGTGTGTGTGTTACCTGCATGCCTGGCAGGGGCCCTGGTAGTTTAATGTTGAGGAAGCTGCGGACTAGTTGGTACGTTCCTGGCACTCCTCCTAGTTGGGCCTGATGGAGGTTCCCAAATACTGTCACCATGGTGTAGTTTTTATAACTGGGAGGGAGGAGACACACATACATACATATTGAGTCCATTCATCATGGTGCAGCTTAGCTTTAATTTAAAAAGAACTACTGTACTTTCGAAAAACAAAAACAAGCAGTTACCTGTTCTCAAGGAAGCTGAGCGCCTGGCGTACGAAGGCCATTTGCATTTCAACAGAGGTGCGACTTTTGAGGGTGTCTTTGGCTGGAACCAGCAACACATCTGTCATCTGCTTCACCATCAGCCACATGTCCGATACATTCTGGAGGGAAGAGAGAGGGGGTGACAGCCACAGTTACATGAATTATGTGCAGTAAAAAATTAATGCACATCAGCTGTCAGAGTAAAACTAACCTATAATTTTGCAGAAACCTAAAGAATTAAACCTGAAAACAATAGTTTCACGGTGATATCAGATGTGAAAGAACAACGTTCTTACCTTGTCATCAAGGCTTTCTGCTACAGAGGCACATAAATCTCCCAGATTAGGCTGAATGTGACCATTCACTATCTTCTCGTTGAAAATGTAAATCTGGAGGAGGTGGTGGTAACAAAGGGACAAAAATAAAAAATGAAAAACACATTGTAGTTGATAAGCTCCTCAAATTTTCAAATGCTCAATTTTCAGGTTTAATTTCTACATGTTCAATTAATGATTACAAAGAAATGCCACATACAACTCCATTCGTGGCTTCAAAAGGAAAAGCGAAAACTATGACCATCGAGTGAAGTGGTTGACAACAAAAAACAAGAAAAAAAGAATCAAAATGTTCAAAAGGTCATCAAAGAGGATGACAAAAACTAGACAGATGACGCCGCATGCAATGTGTCGACACATGATCGGAGGAAAAGCCACATTTAAAGTACTGCGTCAGTTCAGATCAGAGACAGAGAGAGAGAAAGAGAAGGTCAGACAGGATGATGAGGGAGGCGAGCTGGTAGAGAGGGACAGAGTGAGAGAGTGAGAGAGAGAGAGCAGCCCCCCTCTACCGCCCAATCAATCAATGTTTGATCTGCTACTTCCTGTCTTGCTGTGACCCCATTTTAACTGAACGATCAGAGTGAGCACATCACAAAGAGACTCTGACCGCAGTCAAGATACAGTTTACACATTTGTGTTCAACTCACTTTAACTACTGTCAATTCAAGAGTTGTATTTTCTTTAGATTTACGCATCAAAAACAATCATCTCCTATCATCTCTTTTGCTATATTAACTATGACAATATTTTCCCTTAATTGCCACATTTTGTGATAATTTTTTTGAACAAAATAAAAACATTACTGATATTTAGCCTAGCTACTGAACTTGTATATCAATAAGTACGAAGAAAACTCTCCATACTGCAAATATGTTAGAATAGTATGTTAGAAAGAGCGTCACCTTTACACACTTTACTTATAATAATTTGACCAATGGCGGCTCACCTGTCGTCCATAGGCCACCTCCACGCTGTCCAACGCACTTCTTCCTGGAGCCGTCACTTCACTCACAAAGCTAGGCTACAATACACAGAGACATAACACATGACTTAATAAATACACTGCACACAAGCAAGTAGCATTTCTAAAAAGAAGGTAAATAAGAACAACACACATCAATCAACTACCAATGAAACTGCCATTTTTGTCTAATGTGACATCAACAATTAGCATATTAAAGGAATCATATTTTTTTATTCAGCATATTTCCAGCCCCGATAGAAGGAAAACCTGTCCACAGTGTTTCCATGCCTGTTGCCCAGTGCATGCTGGGAAAGGCTGGATGCAGGATGACAGGATCAAAGTCCCTAACTTTACTCAGGAGAAGATAAAAATAGCACCTATGAGACTCTGATGAAACAGTTATTCTGGTTAGTTTAGATGAGTGGATAGACGGCTATGAGTACACAGTGTCAAGAAATCTACTTGAGAGACTTTGAGATTAGCTTTTAAGTAGACATATTCAGTCCAAGAAGTTAAAATATAATACAATATGCTTTTGTGTGCATCCGTGACCAAATTAATTGGAAAAGAAATGACACTGTTGCTCAAGGATTTAAACCATGTAATATTAATATATATATACATCTTTTCTACAATACACAACTTTAGTCACATTAGTTGTAGACACACTGAAATGCAAAGTGAGACACTGTTCCAGGTTGAAAATCAACTCAGGGGAGAAGTGAAACCTGTAATCTCATTAAGGCAGCAAATTCTAAAGCCTAAAATTGGCTGATTTGCTGATATAATACAGTCTAAACAACATAAATAACATCAACCTTTAGCAAGGAATTTAAACCTCAATAGTCCCAGTAGCAAGTGTTCTGAAAATTCAAAATGAACTTTCCCATGACTGAGACAATTTGTCTCTTTTGGTAAAGACACGTTTTTTCTTTAGTAGTCTCCCCTTGAACTTTGGAGGCCCTTCCTCCTAAACCAGCTCTGTGTCCTGTACCTCCACATCTTGACTAAAGTCCAGTGCGTCCTCTCCTGCTCCGAGAAGCGTGTGCAACACTCTCTGCTTCACCTGCTCCCAATGGACCAGCATGGACTCACGGTGGTACTCTTCAGCCAACAGGAAAGTCTGAAACATATTCAAGTGGGAAACACGTGCCCAGTCATCCTCGATGTATTACAGCGTGCAGGGTAGGAAATTCTTACATTTTGTGTGTTTGCAGATGTATCACAACAGAGTTGGAATAAAATTTAAATTATGTCCCTTATTGACAGAGATGGTTTTGAAGCAGCAGGTTTGACTTTGAACACACACTGACAGGGTTAGATGACTGGACAGATTTATCACCTATTGACCATGGGCTGAATCCATCAGGAAACCAGTGTTGGTGATTGTTGGAAGAGTGGAAAGACGGTCTGGGTGAGTTTTTCTATCGAGTTTGAACGAAATGTGTTTTACGATGAGTTAACGAGACAAACAAACTCGTTTTGGTTCGATAAAGGGAAAAACTTGGATACAGAAGATGTATGATTGTGCTTTCTGTTAAATAAAGAAAATAGGTCTAATATAAAGCGGGTGGAAGGCGAAGTAGAATTGTATAAATATATATAATTTACATATATATACTTTCATGTAACCAGACAACCTAGGGGACACACATGCAGGACACAGAAATACGCATGTATGTTATGTAAATTAGGCTTACCTATGACATACATGCCTTGGATTTAGCAGCAGACCCTGTCAAGATGGTACTACTCCGCCAGGACACAGTGCAGTCTATTTTAACTCTCCACAGAGACTTAAAGTGAGATAATGGGAACGTGAGATAATTGAATCTTCCAATCTTCAGCTCAGGGAGATACAAATGTAGACTAGAGCTGGAACTAGAGCTACCATTTACTTGGTTAAGTTGGTCACTGCTGGGATGTCAAAGCTTTTACTTTTAACATTTTCATAGTGGCAATTTAACAACAATTATGATGGAATCGAAACACTGCAATGAGGATATAAATTTGAGGTAACATTAAAAAAGTGTCACCATTACATGTTTAGTTTGTCCACCAAAGTGAATTGGAACTTGTTTTTTTTTTTAATGTAAAATATCCTGGTCAGTACATATTTTCCCCCCATTTAAGTTAATAAGATAAGATATTCCTTTATTAGTCCCACAGTGGGGAAATTTCGAATAATCATATTTAAGAGATTCTTAGCAACACTGTTTGAATGTTCTGTGATAATGAAATAAAATTCAAATCAGCCGATGTACTGTTTTTGTAACTCAAATACTGATATCTGTATCCGAGCCTTAAAAATCCAGAATCCTAAGCAGTAAACAGGCTTTGAACTTAAATGACATCCTATTCATGTCAAATGATGGCTGTAAGACTGGACAACCCTGGACGAAATATGTAATTTAACAGCACAATATTACACATTTCAGGTGATGTAACAGGTAAAGCAGTCAGATAGAAATCTTTAACACCCGCATTCTTTTTTATCTTCAGTGCTTTTGAGTTTTCCACCCTTGCATACAAGTCCTTTTTTTCCCTCTCTCAGGGAGCAGAGAGAGATAATGGGAACGGCAGCTAATTAAACGCAGGGCCTATTAGCTCTGCACATCAGGGAAGCCATTTCAAAACCATTCCCTAAAGGTTCACACCAGAAGGACTTTTAGATCACAGCAAGTAGAAATTACGAAAAAAATTAGTTTTTAAGTGTTCCTGTATTGTGATGTACTCAAGTGCATACACACTGCAGTGCTGAAACTCATCTGATTTTGTAAAACTAAATATGAGGTAAACTTAGAACTTCTACTCTCTGTGACTATGAAGTCTAATGCATCTTGTCAGATAAAAAAAGAAAGAAAAAAATACTGTGATGTGGGTTTTGTAGGTCTGTCTGAATATGGAGGTGCCTTTGAACTGCTTTCCCACAGTACAAGATTCAGATTCTGTTACCCATGTGTGGCTCTTCTTCGACCTGAGAAGCAATAAGACACTGGACAGATACTGACCCTGCGACGAGACTCTTCGATGGCTGAGAGGAGGGCGTTGTCCCTCTCGTTCTTCAAGAAGCCCTGTGGACGAGGAATAGACAGACAGACAGACAAGAGACGGAGGGAGAGAACGAGACGCGTGACAAACAGAGAGAGAGAGAGAGAAACAGAGGCAGAAAGAAGGAGATATTAGCTCAAACACTGAGAACAAAATGAAGCAGAGTTAAACTGTATGCAGGGAGTTCTAGGGGGACAGATTTAGCAGGCACACCATCATTTGCTCCACGGGAGATAGAAGCTGCTTCTCAATACTCCATCCTATTTTTCTCTGCCCTTCCTAGATATGTGCAGTCCCATGCACTGTCAGGATTAGTCAAACGTATGGTCGCTGTTGTACACCGGCATATAGGCAGGCCAGAGAAGTGTCTGTGCTTTTCACACGCCATTTTGCTATGAGACAGCAGTCAGCATAGCCTCCATTTTGGTATCATCTCAAGATGGCTGCCCCTGCATACATACACCCCCCTCCTCTGGCCTTTTTCTATGAAAACGGTAATTATTCACATCCTACTCAACTAATAATAAAACGGCTTATCTTATACGCAAGATCTGAGCTATCAAGTGAATAAGTGGCACTTATGTAACAACTGGAGTGTGCATCAAAGAACAAGACTCACCAGAAGGAAAGTCAGGGGGCGCGGACGTGCATGAGGGACAGTTATCCCGAGAAAACACCAAAATGGTGGTTGCGATCCACGCACACTGTCAGTGTCCTCTTACAGCAAACAAAAGTGTGTGTCACTGGCAGTGTTACAGTATTAAGAAGTTGAAGTAAAAACTGTCTTCAAACAAACATATTGATCAATACATTCATTTTTGAATTGATCATCAAAACCACAAGATTTCAAAAAATTATGCCAAGCAGCTATCACAGTTTACCAGAGACCTAGTAAATGTCCTAATAACTTATTTAGTTTTATCAATAGGACTCCAACACATCATTATTTGTATTATTCTGACTAATTGATGATTAATTCTTTCTCAAATATTTTTTGTCAACAGAATGTCTGAAGAAAACTTTAAACGGGCACCGCAACTTCTGAAAGCCAGGGGTCTTCAAATGTCTTTGTTTTTTCAGACCAACAGTCCAAAATGAAAAGATGTTCTACTTTTCAATACAAAAGTATTTAATTTTAAAATCAGCAAATAACTTGTAGAAGCTGGAACCAGAAAATAATAGTTTTTCAATTAATATGTATTAAAATCCTTGTTTCCTTACTGTTGTCTCGTAGTTAAGTAATATTTCAGAACGCCCTAACCATTTATAGGCCTAGAAGTTAAGAACTACGCCACAAAGACAAACAAAAAACCCTAAAAAAAAAACACTAAAAACATCTTTTAAGTGTTTTTTTCCTTATACTGAGTAAAAAGGAAAACGCCCTGAAATGATAATTCAAAAGATCAGAAAACATCTGTAAAGTGGGTAAATGCCAAGAAGGCAATCTTCTAATAGAACATCTTCATTTCAATTTCAGCTGAAGTTGCAATTAGTGTTCATTTGCAGTAGATCTTTAGTCATTTTCCTTATTTTTCAATAAATAAATAAATGAAAAAATAAATAAATACTTGAATAAAAATTGAGGAGATAAATGGAACCCACAGAAGGAAATTTCATTGTCTATGATGCCTCACTTCTGCCCTTGAGATTGAGCTTTGTTGACTTGGAGGTCAGTACACCAGTTGAGGAGTGTTGTGTGTAAATTTACATTCCTGAGATGCAAATGAAAATACTGCTAATATTTATTATGCAAGAAAGCAAAGACAGTTTACATAACCATAGGCCTTCTATCTCTGACATAACACACTCTTAGGTTGGTGGAAAGTTGTTTCCTCTTTCAAATAATAGCATTTGAATTTATTGATGACATATTTGACACCATCTATCTTTGCGTCTGAAGTACGTAGGATCAGTTTGAAGAACGAGCACCTGGTGACAGACACAGCATTTCTCTGAGCCGATCATTCTGCTCTACAGGGATGTGGGAGCTCTTGGCTTCCCTCCTCCTTCCATCTCTCCTCTCTCATCACATCTCTCTTGTGTCCCTATCCCCCCCACCTGCTCGCTGCTTTGCCTACTTCAGTTTCATTTCCTCCTCTTCCTTTTGTTTTCGTGCTCTCAGCCTTCACTGTATTGCATTCACCTGTCCTGACAAATGAGAACAAATTGGAAGCACAAAGGTTCATTGTGAGAATGAACAACCTCTTTAAACAATGTCAATAACAAAGCACAATTGAGTTACTGATAATTGACACTGCATTAAAAACTAACCCTTACCAATGCTAGAAAAAGTGTAAAGAGAATGTATGATCTGTCAAGGCCAATTAACCTTGCTTCAATGCATTATTTTATCAATATGCAACTAAGAGCTATTCTGTAACTAGATCAGTTCTGAGGCTGGTGCTGATGAAATACTCTAAAGCTTTTACAGGTGCTGATCTAAATACCCTGGCACTTTCCAGAAAAAAAGGTCTTATCATCCTTTGAATTGCAGGAAGTGATGTGTTTAGTCCAAACCACACTGCTGCAGCAGCAGCAAGACTGGTGAACAGAATCTTAAGCATAATGTGTACAGCATATAAAGTAAATCTGGGGTGGTGCTGAAGTGGTGTCTTGATCTTTTGTGTTTTATTTCACTTGATTCCTTCTGCAAATAGACAGCTACCCACCTTTTTAAAGGATCCAGCTTTTTAAAGGTCCAGCGTGTAAGCTTTATGATGATTTATGAGCGGAATATATCAGAAACTGAATATAATATTTATATATTTTTATAATATTTTACAAGTGTGGTTTTATTAGTGTGTAATTACCTAGAGTTCTTCCATGGAGGTCAGCATGTTGCACCTTCATGTTTCTACAGTAGAAACGAACCAACCAAACACTAGCTCTAGATACAGCCTTTTGTGTTTTTCATGAGTTTCACAGCCACTTAGGTTCTCCTACACACTTGGAGCAGGAGGAAGAGATGAGGTACTTCGTCTGCACTTTGCAAGCTCACTGCTAGATGCCACTAAAGCCTACACGCTGGTCCTTTAATAGTGACTTTATAAATGTGGAACTCATTTTTCTATCTGAACAGTGAGGTTAACCCTGTTTATTGTGACATCAATGCCACAGAAGTTGATGTACTATCATCTGACAAGAGAAGAAGTCAGAGTACAGTAGCCTGGAAGTGACACAGAAAAAAGGAACTCAAACCAACTCAATATTCTACGGTGGAAAATAGGGCGGTGGTGTATTCTGTTACTGCAGGGTTTACATAGAAAATAACTGGCGGTGGCTGATTTGATCTCATACTGCACTGTATTGTGTGTTTTACTTAACATTTCCAGCAGCAGCATAGACAGTTTTTTATTATATAGACTTTTAAAAACGTTTTCTTCTTGAAGTCCTTCATAGAAAGTAATCCATGATACAGAGTTGATTAACTCCATCTTGCTTAATCCTAGTGGACAGTAGTTTGCTACTGCTCTAAGTGGGTCAGTGATGTGCCTTAAAATTTAAGAAACAGCAGTCATTAAGGTCACAAAGTAGCACTGCTACAGTCTACGTGTGTCCTAACACCATTTTAGTTTCTCTGGAAACTGCTGACAACATGGCAGAAATCAGAAGTGTTTTAATGTTTGGAAAATGCAGTTGACTTTGTTTTGCAGTCAGATGGTGGCCACTATCAGGCATTAAGAGCACTAAAGTTAAAAGGTCCAACTTGGTCTTGGTAAAATATTTAATACTATTAATCTATTTGAATCAGTTAAGGAGCTAAGTTTCTGCTGTTCTCATCCATTCCTTTTATCCTTTCCCTCAAACAGCTCCCTCCCCTCTCTCTCTTTCTCCATCTCACTTTTTTTCCCCAGGAGAGCCTGAGAATAGGTCTATATTTAACCACTCTAACCAGAGGAGAGCTCAGGTCAACGCTCACTGGAGAGCTGCACTGGAAAAAGGAAGAGAATAGAAAAGAACAGAAAAGTTGTAAGAGCTACTACAAGAGAACAGGCTGTATTAGTCATTGGTGATGACTCGGATTGTTATTCCAGTAAATTGGAGGAGGGGAAATGAGATGATGAGACGGATGTCTTTTCCAGAAACATGCACTGTGGGTGGGTGGGGAGGGGGCACATTGGGTAACGCTGGATAACTCTGCTGAGCAGTTGCCTCAGCATTTTTGCTTCGACTGAAGTACAACGGGAGGCAAAGATTTTTCATTGTTGTCATTTTGTTGCTTGTTGCCAGCTGCACTTGGACTGCCAACGACTTTGCCTATACAACATTTTTTGTGCCAAATGTGAA
Source organism: Lutjanus campechanus (assembly GCA_027495735.1). Classification (NCBI taxonomy): domain Eukaryota; kingdom Metazoa; phylum Chordata; class Actinopteri; order Lutjaniformes; family Lutjanidae; genus Lutjanus; species Lutjanus campechanus. The sequence continues at coordinate 4,173 of JAJHUR010100736.1, read as the reverse complement.
TTGACAACTTAGCCAACAGCTGTGGCCAAAATTCCCATTTGTCTTAGACTCAAATGTTCTTTGCTTTCACAGATAATAGTCTTTTAGTCCCAAAATGTTAGTGCAAGGATGATATCACTTTTAATACAATTAACAAAGAACTGTTTATGCACACAAAATGTCACTAACAAAAAGAGATGAATCGCCAATTTTGCCTTCCTTTTCTTTAAAGACAGTCAAACTTACGATATAAATCGTCTTTGGTGAGGGACTAAGTAAAACAATGAAGCTGACCCGTTTAACTAAATTCTGAGAAGATTTCAAAGCTTTAATCACAGAAAAGCACAACATAATTGCTGCTAGCGTCACAACTGCTGTGTAAATTTGATTAGCACTAAATAGCTGAAAGACTGAGAGACACACTGTACCCAGTGTCTCACACTGACGACGCTTCAATTGCTCCTTGCATTCATTCCGAAATGGTAAAAATAAACATAAAATAGAGAAAATGCGTCATGTCATGCTGACACATTGAGACCATATAAAAAAGAAGACATTTTAGCAGAAGACAATTGCACACTTGTGACTTTCAATGCCCAATTCACTGCTGGGCAATGGGTATATCTAAAGATATACGTTTTCCATTGCCCCACCCCTGTATTGTGTATCCTCAGAGATCTGCAACCCACTGTGAACACCCACAGCCTGCCGGCCAGACAGCCCAGAAGCTTCCACAGGAAGACAGACACAGAGAGTATTTTATAATTACAGATGAATGGGGAAATACTCCAGTACTGTTAGATATACACAGCAGATATGCATCGAGAAAGAGAGGCTGAATTTGGTAGAGAAGGTAGAACCGAGGGCTAGTCTGCGTTCAATTAAAAATACAACTGATCGAAGTTTTAATCTTTGTCTCTAATTTCGCCACAGTGTGCAGTTTTTATGAAACACCGCTGGACATCGGACTGCTCTCTAAAAATACAACTTACTTTAAATCATGGAATAAAATTACCATATTTTAGGAATTCACATAAACTAGTCCTTTAAAATTAACATATCTGGCAAGTGTACGTGTGTCTCTTGGAATACGCATGTTAACATGCATGCATGTCTCTGTGCCGGTACACACAGGCCTTCATTCTATTAGCCTTGGTCAAGATAGTCACACTGTCCGCACCTGAATGCAATCTTAAAGTATGTTCAGTGAAATCAGCAAGTCTGATTTTCCGCTCTTTCGATCTGGCCTCATGCTTATTACACACTAAGAGATATGATGTAGAGATACACAGTCTCGAGGAATCTAAAGGCTACGTAAGGACACCGTCAAAGAGCAGTTAAGGGAGTAATAAAGACTGGGAGCCTTGCTCTCGGTGCCAGTCATCATGGATGTAAGAGTGGGAGGCTTTCTGTCCTCATTTGCCATGACACAATGAGCCGACCAGTGCCTGTGTGTGTGTGTGTGTGTGTGTGTGTGTGTGTGTGTGTGAAACCCCACCCTTCACTCCTTCACTTCCTGTGTAGCGAAAATATATAATGTAAAGTACTACAGCATATATACACATAGGTGCATATATAGTGAGATGGTGACGTTTGCCTCAAATCATTAGCGATCATTTTATACAATCATCACCATCATCATCATCATAATCATCATCATCTGCATGGGCGCCATACAGCCATTGACAACGTAGCATAACCAGAGAAGAGATGAATAAAGACAGTGAGGTGACAAAAAAGTGTGACAGACAAAGCATATGCCTGTCTGTAAGTGAGTGAGTGAGTGAGTGAGTGAGTGAGTGTGTGTGTGTGTGTGTGTGTATTTCCATGTGTATAGGCAATACTCACTCATGCTGATCGCCTGCCTGCCTGCCTGCCTGCCAGACAGACTGACAGATGAAAAGACTGGTTCAGACAAGAAAGAGTAAAAAATAGTTTTTCATTTCTTTGTCTGTGGCCAGGTATCTGAGCTTTGACAACCCAGGAGACCCGCATCGCCCCTCTGCCTCTCCATCCCTCTGTGTCGCTGTGTCAGGGCAGCAGCAGTGGCCGCCATGCTGGGGCGTGTTCCCTGTGCCCTTTTTCGAGCCGGCATGGCGGTCCGCTTGCAGCCTTTCCCCGTTCAAAAGCAGGCCAGTGACACTTGTGCATGAGCCGGAGTACCGAGTGGAAGTGCCACATCAAGACTCATTGGAGGTGGTTTTATTGTCGGAGGGCTGTACCAACTGAGTGCTCAGACACAGGGGGGATCCACGAGAAGGAACTATGGATTCATATAGAATATCAGTTCCTACCATCAGCTGAGTCCCCCCTCCCTCAGCTCTCATCCTCGCTCTCTCTCTCACTCCTTCACTTCATCCCAGCATCTCTGGCGGCCCTCCGCCTCCTCCCTCCCTCAGTCCCACTCATTTTCTTCCTTTTTTATCCATCTATGCATCCTTCCTTTCTTCCCTCCCTCTCTCCTCCCTCCCTCAGCTCAACGCAATTATAGTAATGGATTTTTTCCCCCTCGGTTGATGGCTTCCGACATCCTGTCTTGAAATGAGGCTAATCATGCTCTTAAGGGTCATGTTTAGTTAATGAAGGGTTTGGGAGGCACATGTGGGAAGAGGAGGGGGGCATTCCTATATGCAGGCTGACTATCACAGCACACACAAAGCAAGCATGTTAATACACACACCTCCACTTGCAGTACTGTGCACATGGCACACACAGGCACATGCCATATATAGCCGCTTTGATATGCACAGACCAGCACACAGGAAGAAAATGCATGCACCCACGTGCAGTGAAATCTACGCTAGACAAGCACATTCATTCATAAGCACATGGAGAGACACTGCATACGCCAGCAATCGATCGCGACTGACACAGATACAGGCATGCAAACACAGCACAAGGAGCCTGTGCACGACACACACACACACACACATTCTGTGAAGCTATGTCAGGAGTGTTCGTCTATCTCAGCAGATGCTCTGGGCTTAGCCAACTGCATCCACTGAACACATGCCATCACTGCTAAGGGATATGTGTGTGTATGTAAGGAGCTGGGGAGGGAGAGAAAGGATGCAGGCTAAATAGGAGAAGGAGGAAAAGACAGAAAATCAGAGAGGAAAGAAGGTAAAGTGAAAGAGAAAAAAGAGATAAGCAGTGGGACCAGCTGAAAGAATGTGGGCTGAGGAAAGGGAGAGAGAGAGAGAGACAGAGCCCTGGCAGAGAAAGACGGTGAAAAGTGAGACGAGGACACAGACACAGAAAAAAATGAAGCCGGTCGCCATTTTTCTACCAGCACTGCTCTCTGCCTTCCACTTCTACAGTTTGATTTTTTTTTTTTTGCCAGTTTCTTCATTTGATTGATATCTATTTTCCCTGACAATTCTCTCCTCTTTCCTCTATATTCTTCTTCGTCATCCTCCTTTGTTTACCATTGTATATATTTTGTCATTACGTTGAAAACGAATAACCCTGAAGCACTGAATGCCGAACCACAGCGATTCATTCATGACAATTGCCAACACACAGAGCATATCGTACAAATGCAAAACTGACAGAACATAGAGCAAGCATTTAATTGTCAATGACATGTACTATGCAGTGACAGCTAATAGTAATTCTATTCACAGATGTGTTGGAACTTGGTAGCATTAGGGTGGGTTGTCGAAAACTGAAGGGATTCATTATGAAATGTGCTTTTCAATTACAATTTTTAAATGCATGTTAGGACCTCTTTTAGGTCTGTCTAAATCCCTGTTTCTGTATACATCCATGATTGCATGTAGGGACTATGATAATGTGAAAAAAGCCTATTAACCATATACTAGTTTATGTCCATCAATTACGGCAACTATCTAGCATTGTCATTTTAGCTAGTCATGTAGTTGTGACAACAAAGATAGCCTGTGCTGTACAATTGTATCACAGTACATGGGGCACAGAACGATTATTTACAGTGTTCACTGAAAGAATTGCATTTCAATATCATGGAATTTACTCATGTGCTTACTCTACATCTGTGCAGAAAAGTCTGAATATCCGATGATGGGGTGAGACATCCAGTAAATGTATATACATTTTAACTATACACTGAGAGAAACAGCATGAAAATCTATATTAACAAAGCAAATTCATTGTTAAAACTGAACAAGTTGCCCTCTGGGAATGTAGTCTATAACCATGGTCCACGCATAACTA
>JAJHUR010100735.1:51610-63738 GCA_027495735.1 Lutjanus campechanus | reverse complement strand
GTTTCTACAATTGCTCCTTTAGTAACAAATTATCTTTTTGCTCTCTTTGGAGGTGAAATTACATGCCTCTGCACTAAACACATTATGGCTTCCCCCGCGGTGTAAATATCTTTTATACATCTGTTAGGCCAGAAGGTGGATTCATACCACATCTGGGAATTAACACTAGTGTAGGCATCGTGGTTTTGATTCATTACATGAGTTAAGATCACATGAAGGCACAGTTTAGTCTGCAAATCTTTGAGTCAGGGCTGCACAATTAAAGACTGTTGTGCTGCAAAGATGCCCTGGCCTGCAAATCTTATTCTCCAGATGTAGAAGGGCTGCAAGTGATGATTATTTTCATTATTGATTAATCTGTCTATCATTTCCTACTTAATCAATTACTTGTCTGAAATGTCTGAAAATGGTGAAAATCTGGTGATCACTGTTACGCAAAGCCCAAGATGACATCCTCAAATGTTTTGTTTTATCCACGACCCAAAGATATTCAGTTTACTATCATAGAGGACTGAAAAAACAGAAAATCTGCACATCTGAGAATCTGAATTCAGAGAATTTGGTCACTTTTCTTACACAAACAAACAAACAAACAAAAAAGACTCAAAACAAGTAATGGATTGTCAAAATAATTGGTGATTCATTTAATAGTTGATATATCAAAGAAAGCATGATTGTCTGGTACATTCTCCCACCAATGTCACATTGGCATTTTTTTCGGTGAAAATGAAAATTACGATGCAAAAATAATCATTCCCACTAATCACGAAACATATCACAATTTTAATAGCTGTGAAAATAATTGTTTTTTACCGTACTGTGCAGCCCTACTTTCAGTTTTCTGTAGTTATGGGTGTAAAATGTACAGGAACATGCTTTCATAGATTATTTTTAAAGACTTTAAAAGCATGACAACAATTGATCTGTCCTTACTGCTTTCAACACAGGTTCTTTTGACAATGTTGAAGGTTGGTTAGAGAATTCAAGGTCAATTCTCCAGTAGGATGCCATTACATCCTGTCCTTCCAAATGGCTAATTGGCAGGTAATTGGTGTCCTTTAATTATCAATGACTGTCGGCTGTCATTACACCAGTACAGACACTATTGACAGGATCGAGGGTGGTCAAAAAACATTGCTTGTGGGACTTGGAGGATATGTGGGATGATGTGAGATTCGTCTGAGCGGCTGCGCAGCCCAACATTTGTTAGGAAAGCAGACACCTGTGTTCTGACCTGATATGACTCAGAGGGGGGGCCAGGCTCTCAGCATGTGAGTGTGTGACTGATATATTAATCATACAATATAATACTACAACCCTGCAAATACATACAAGAGACTAGATTAAGTGAACACACACACATGCAAGAACTCTAATAAACAGATGTACTGAACCGTGCTAAACAGGCCATTCTAAACTGTTTGGCAGTCACAGCACTTCACAGCATTTTTCCACATTTCAGTCCAAGTCCAGAAAACAGACTCTCATCTGGGGGACACTTTGGAAGGAATCATGTTGTTCCCTTTTAAAATGCTTGTCTGCATGAGACGAATACAAGTTACTAAAGCAGACAAAAACTGCATTTTGAGATAACTTCTTTATAAAAAGATCCAGTGTCTCAGTCCATACAAGTGCCTTTAAGTGACATTACAAATATGTGGCAAGCAGCTCATGGGAGGAACTGATATGTTCTGTTGTTGAATGGGCCCGTTTTTAAATTTAATTTGCACTTATCTCCTCAGGATTATGACAAAGAATAATTAACATTCTCATGCAAACTGTCACACACCAAGACAGGAAGCCATTATAACATCTGGTCTTTAAAGCAGCCAGTGCTGACAATCTGAAAAGTGGAGTGGTATCAAATCATGGCTAGCCCATGTATACTGAAACACACACACACAAGTCACATGAGGGCAGCTCCAGCCTGCTTTCACCTACCCGTCTGTCATGCCGCGCCCACTCTGCTAAACTGCGATAAAATTGATGAGCGACACTCAAATTAAAACGGGGCTACAATTATGACACCCTCATGCCGTGCTCTTAATTAGTACATCTCCATTTTAATTAATAAAGCCTGTCAGCCTGACAGATATCAATAATTCAAAACAGACAGGTCAATGGAGCTTCAAAATTGATGGCCATAATTAGAAATGTGGGGAGAAGGTGTTTCTGCAGGGCTGGGTTTGTTTTTAATAGGTTACACTTGAGAAGCATGTCGCCTCCCTACTGTGTCACAATGTCTTTGCCCCAAACCAAAACTTTGCCTAGGTCAGTACAGTAATATTAATAACAAATTATGGCAGGAGGCACACAATTATTCAACTAGTAATTCCTATGTTGTACATTCTGTACTCATGATTTGTGTCTTTCGTGTGCAGTTTTATGTTTTTCTTTGTGCAGCACAAAAGATAAAACTATTGAAAGGAAAAATACAAGACCACAAGAACTATATTTCTTTCCACTTTTTGGCCATTAGGTAGAATATTAATTAAAAAAACTGCTTGAATTCTTGTCCAGCAAAATTGGCTTATTTTCCACTGCTGGGAAAACAAGTTAATTGGTTTCCATTTAAAAGGATAGTTCAGACTATTTGATGTGGGGTTGTATAAGGGACTAATCAATAGTCAGTGTGTTACACAGTACATGCTTGTTGGCATGCTCCCATTTAGGAGAAGCAGAGGGGGACACCAGTATGGAAGCTCAATAAACTGCTGTGGACAGGGTCAGCAAACAAAAGGTATTAAAGCCACTTAAAAAAGGTCATTTAAAAAAATCAATATCAGTTTAATTGTACACTATATTTAGAAAATTTTCACTGCTTTACTTTGCTGTCAGACAGCCAATGAAACCAACGTTATACAAAACAAATATCGCCATCTCTAAACTCTATGGGCAAATTCACTATTTTTTAACAAAACACAGAGGTTGCTGGCCTACTGTTGCCTCAATCTGTCAGTGTGTTTGTGTTACTGTGTGACTAAGGTGAATTACCAAACATGCCAAGGTCACACATTAACACAAAGAAACTAACTAATCGGGGCAGCAGTAGGCCACCAACTCTCATTTTCTACAAGGTAAAATTACTGTTTTTTCCTATGGGGTTTGGTTGGTTTGCAGAGTGATATGTGGCTCATAACAAATCACATTCCTGTCAGAAAAGTCTGTGACAGCCAAGTAAAGCGGTGAAAATGTTCTAGATATAGAGTACACTTAAACTGATATTGATTTTTCTTAGGTCGACCTTTTTAAGTGGCTAAAATACCTTTTGTTGCCGACCCTGTTCAGAGCAGTTCATTGCTTAGCTTCCACGCTGTTACTCCAGTCTGCTTCCTCTAACTGGGGGCGTGCCAGGTGATGGATAAGTACCTCATACAACCCCACTTCAAATACTCTGAATTATCCCTTTAGTACTGAACACATAAAACACAAGACACAACAAATAAAAACACTAGTTTTAATCAGTAATCTATAGCAGATTATTAGAGCTATGCTCAAATTTGCACAAATATAATTGTCATTTCAAAAACATAACAACACATATTCATTTTGTAGGCCAGTGCCACATTACCATAGGCATTTTTCAGGCGTTGTATGACTCTATCAGCGGACAAACTGTGTTTAATAAGTGAAAGCTTGTAAATGTAATTCTCAAATGATCTTTACTCATTTCCTCATTTTGGGAGCTGACTTCAACAGAGTATCTGCTGATTAAACTGCACAGTTCAGGTAAAATTCTCACTTTATAGCTAAGAGAATGGAAGTTCAGTTGAAGATGCACTAATTTCACTTCCTCATTAGTGCTTTTGTTTGGACACAATGTGTGACACTTGACACTGCTGTCAATTAGTACCACCTCGTATATAAACCACAAATAACCATAATGCACGTATGTCGATAGAATCAATCAGAGCTTTTTTTCCCTCTATAGCACTCTGTGCCATCAGTCCATTAAAGCTGGGGACTATAGATTAGTCCAGAGCAGCAGAGGGCCCACAGAGCCCGCTGTCACATAAACATAGGCTTTGAGGCTCTGCACTATGCATTATAGATAGCTCAGTCAGGGAATGATTGAGCACAAAACTACCTACAGATACAACAACAGCGATGTAGGACAAATTAGCATATTAGTGACATCTTCTGTGAGGCTTTAGATTGATTTGTCTGTTGATTAATGACATCGTCGCTGTCAGGCCGACACATTTTGCCATGCTCCCTTGACAGCCATAAAGAGTGTTCAAACTCCTAAGAAGCAGCCTTGTGTTTATTTACGACTTCAATAACTTGCAAATAGATTTTTGCTGATGGCTCCAAAATGAATGTTACACATGATGAGTCAATTCCACGGATGGCGTCAAAGTAATCAGTGTACGATTTTTGGACTGTCAAATACATTATTTAGATAAACGGTAGACTGTGCATGAATGAGCTTTCAATATAACACATGGTACAGATGTTATGATAATCTTTCTTTTCACAATAACTGATGTTCTAATTAGCGTGCCAGATGTACTCCAATGAACTTGAAGTCTCTTTAAAGTGAATGTAAATCCTGAACTGAGATCAAAACAACACACATCACCTACACTCTTAAATAAATAAAGGCGCTAACTAGAACCATAAAGGGTTCTTCAGTTTGTCACCATAGGGTAACTCTTTTCGGTTCTCTGTAGAACCACTTCTCAGGGTTCCACTCGAAACCCTTTCAGAGAATTGTATCTCGAACCCAACATAAACTGTTATACAGAACCATCTGTAAAAGGTTTAACCCAGAACCCTCTATGGTGTTATGGTTCCACCCAGAACCCTCCCTAGGCCCCTTTCCACCAAAACAACTACGGTTCTTGAACTGGTTCTGTTCACGATTCTTGGAACTGTGGAGGTATCTAGTGAACCAGCCACTGTTTCCACCAGGTTTGAGTGGAACAATTGTAATCAAGGATGTCATCAACACAGGATGTTGCACAATGCATAACAAGCTGCAGAATATGACACACCCACTTTGGTTCCCAGGAAAGGTGCTATTTTCTTGGTTTTAGCTGGGTCAGTTCCTTGTTGGTGGAAAAGGCATATCTGAGAATTCTATCCAGAACCTTTCCACCTTCTAAGTATGCTAATAAGAACCCATCTAGGGGGTTGTACTGAGAACCCTTTTCTGTTATGGCACAAAGAATCCTTGAAAAACCCTGAAAGAGTTCTTCAAGGATTTCAACGATCCTTGAAGAACTCCTTCTTCCAAAAACCCTTCCAAGAACCCTTAGTCTTCCCTTGATGAACCCTTTCTTCAAAAGGGGGTTCTTCATAAGCAAATGGTTCTGGGTAAGACCTTAGCCCTTCAAGAAGAACTCTTTTGGAAACCTTATTTCTTAGAGTGTAAACACACTTGCCACGGTCCAGCGCTTTGGCACAAGATCTCAGAGAGTTTAGGCTGACAGTCTACTAATCCATGGTTAACCATTCCACCACTCACACATTCAGTGATATTCAGCACGCTTAATTAAGGAGCCAATTTGCATATAAATTTAAACTCACAATTCCACTCCTGTGGCATCCCAGGTGGTCGTTTTCTCAGGAGCCAGAACCTGTCGAATGATGCGGTGGAGACCGAACACGATGTGGCTCCCACCAGTGTGCCACGGGTATTGACAAAGAATGAGGGCTTTGCCTTTGATTAGTCTATGTGCAATAAATCTAAAGCGGAGTTAACAGCAGGGTAGGGTGGGTACATGAATACACAACAATCGCATGGGAGATTAGAGATTCTGTGTGAGGTGGGTTTTCAAGCCCTGAACAAAGCAAACTCCAGTGAATCCAGTTGAACAGAGCAAGCCAAGTGGAGACAGAGAGAGCCAATAATCACTGATGTGATATTTAAGTAATTCACACAGGCCACTGTTTAATGAGATGCTCCCTCAAGGAAATCCTTCATGCTAGAAAATCACATGACAAATGACAGTCTACACCACACAAGGTGCTATTTTTTTTTATCTCATCTGGTTTTCTCCTGTGCATTTATTCTTCTCCACCACAGATCTCATTTTGTCCTATTATACTGAGTTATATTATACTGAGACACTAAAGATGGAAAGTGGGAGGTTAGAGAATAGTGCTGCACATAATGGTTAATGTGTAACCCTGACCAAAATGAGATCATAACACTCTAATTTTAGCATGTTTGCACTGGTTATTTGATACTCTCAGAATTGATTTAGAAGATTTTGCTGATCCCTTTTCAAACATGAACGCACCTGGTCCCAAGATATGATCACACACATTTTAACCTCATCTGAGCCCGACTAAGGATCCCAGCTTTGGTCCCTGCTGGCTGCTCTAAAGCCCAGATTAGAAACAACATCAGGCTTTTCCCATCAGGGCTTCTGGAAAATGAAACAACCTGTTGTGATAAGCTCATGCTGGCAAAATCTGTGCATTTGTTTAAATCCTTCTTAAACCTTACTCGAGGCGCTATCCTTATTGTAGTTTTCATTTTAACTGAGGGCCTTATAGTCAAAATGATAATCACGATTATTTTGATCAATACTGAGATCATAATCACTTATCATAATTATTCATTGATTTTAAGGACATAATATTTGTATTTCAATTTCTCATAAATAAACAAGGCACTGCTTTCACTTCTATGTTGTGCAAGATTCCTGGGAATGTACACATCTGAGCATCAAAATAAAATAAGATTTTGGTCTTGTAAGACTGGTCTTGATTCACAGTGCATCTCCACAAAGGAAAATATAAATAAAATTGTACCAACAACATTATATCCCAAAATTAAATCAACAGAGCAACATTCCCTTTCACACTGTGCTACTTTCATACGGTAATGTGCTGTTCAGTGTTGCAGTTATGGATGTCTGACTTGACACCTAAAAAGAATGGGGATTTACTGAGGAAACTTTGATGACGTTATTCTTCTTGGCCTTCGTGCATTCTTCGAATGGCAGTTTGTCATGTTTTTTTGTCTCAGTTCATTGTGTTCCTTTGCGGCACTCTTTGCATATGATTTGTTCTTGCCTAACATCATTTGCCCAAATCAAAAATACTAATGCACTGGATTTTGAGGGACTAGCTCTTCGCCTTCTGCCCCAAACATTTGATTTGTGTTTTTGTGCTTTTCTATTCTGGACTACAGGCAGAACATCCAGGAAATTTTGCACAGGCTGCCACTGCAGGGTGGCTGGTTGTTAGTTTAAGAAGCTCTTGATTTGATATGTGATTTGATGAGTTATCTATAAGCCGGCATGCATTTTAAATGTTAATGCAGTAGTCCATTATGGTCATTTAATTGTGGGAGGCCAAAATCCTGATTAAGATTAATATTCAATTAACTGTCTAGCCCTACTTGACTGTTGACTTCATTTACTACTTTGCAAAGTACTTTTATATAAAATCTGTATTTCTGTTCACTATTCAGGTTTTGCACACTACACCACAGGCAACAGTGTACTGGAAGAACCAATTGAAAATGTTTGCATTTGTTTTAAAGCTATTTGTTTGCCATTTTTAAATTTCCTTCAAAAAAAACTTTGCCTGCTAAAGTATCATCATGACCAATCCCGTTTGGAACGTTTGGGAACCATTATTGTGAATAAAAAACAAGAACTCTCTATTACACATGTTGGGCAATGTCCTTTTTATATAAATACAAGCACATTTCTGTTTGATATTTTTAGCTGTGTGTAGTCGAGCCAATCTGATACAGTTTAACAGAATATTTGAGTCAACACACTGGGTTTGGTCAAGTAAATTGTTGCAGGAAAAAACCTCAGTGCTCCATCAGATAAAAGTACATTGAGTCTGGGAGAGCGAGACCGTGAATGAGAGGGAGAAACAGAGAGAGAAAGAGAGAGATCATGAGAGCTGTCTTTTCAGATGGTAATCGCATGGTTTCTGAACTCCACTGGCATCCAAACCAGGAACAACTGTTTTCTTTGGCAAACACTGAGCATCTCTCTCACTCTTTCTCTCTGTCACTCACTCTCTGGAGAACCCACACTGCCCCGTCCTCCCCCTCCTTTCTCCTGTTTCGAAACTCAAACGCCCTCCTTTGCCACAAACACAAAAACACATTGTGCAAAAGGAGTAATATCGGTACCAGTGTTCCAAAGAGGTAAGCAGTGACCATAGAGACAACCAAAACCATGAGCAGAGGGAAAACAAGCGGATTATAAAGCCATGCTACTTTATCAAAAGACAAACGATAATTTGACAGGCCTTTTGGGCCTCTTTTTGCACAGGATGGGGAGTCCTTGGCCCCGTTCCATGTCTGAGTTGGCTGCTGCACCAGGCTCCGAGTGTGGAACACATGGTTGGCTCAGCACTGTGAACTGCAAACACGCTGATCAACAATAAAAATGATCAACCATAACAAACAGTTTTGTTTTGGCACTGAAATCAGCCCGACCCCACCAGCTTCTAGAGTTGTCACAATACCATAATTTCAAACTGATACAATACTACTATAAAAAAGTCACTGACCACTCTAGTTTTGCTGCAAGACCGATTTAAGGCAAGAAGAATAAAACTGAACTGAACTGAGGTCTTGGCACTTAGATATTTTTTAAGTATTTCTGTACTTTCAGTATTATCAAATGCCACTTTTGTTTTGTTTTTAAACATATGGTTTTGAAGAAAGTATTGATACTTCAGTACTTTTGACAAACTTATTGGCTTCCTTGCTTTAAATTACAGCTACGTGGAATCATCATCAGTTACCATGAATCAATCTAAATGTGGTCATTGTGTTAGACTTCAGTATAAAAAAGAAGAAATTACAACATCATACAGGGCCAACAAGGGGTCCAGTTATTTTCAGAAACGTGAGTAACCTCAGGTCATGCTAGAAAGGGGAGGCTGACTGTTGGCGGTTTGAAGAGAAGATCTGAACCCTGGGATCTGTTGTTTTTGGGGTTTGCAATAATAAGCCAAGCACTCTCTTGATTTCCTTTCAACTAAGGTTATACTTCGCTTCCCCTGCTAGCAATTAGTCTCCAGAATGCTATTTGTCAAAAGCCAAGCCATTCGTTTCCACTGGTCTGCCCCCGCCAGCTCTTGTTACAATTGACTGTTTCCTGCATAGAGAAAACATAAGCCCTTGGAGGAAGGAGAAGGCCCAGCAGCTGGCTACGACCGCAGTCTGACTAAGTGTGGAGATGTATGAACGTTCGGCAAAGAAAGACACGGACGATGAATATGGCGTAAACAAATCAGAAATCTGCCACAGTGAGAAATTCCAGCCCTTGTATTTCGAGACACAGCACTTCTTTTTTTTTTTAAATCATGAGGGAAACCATTTCTTTGGACATTTGGGAGTTGGGGCATTGTAGAAAATAGGTCAATCATGGACTGACACCTATTGATTTTTGGAGCAAGATCTGACGAAATGCGGGCAAAGTAAATGTGCTGTAAACAAATACAATGAAGGAGGCTACTCGATAAAGTAATGAGAGCCAGAGCAGCTGACAGAACCATAAAATGTAGCTACACAAAACCCCTGAGGTCTAACATCTATATGACACAACGTCATTTTTCTCTATTTTCCCAATGATTGCAGACGAGGCATTGGGGTACTTCAGCGACTCCCAGTGAGGTAGGAAACCTATTCTATCTGGGTTACAAGGGACCTGAAGAGCCATCAAACAGCCAGACATTTTCTTGGTAAATCACCAGCAGAAAGGGGAACTTTTGAGAGTGCAATTAACAACCTCAAGGTCAGACTTCTCTAGAGAGTTAGCTCTGAAAAAATCCTCAGGCAGTCTTTCTCTCTTCTCTTTTTTGCCGTTATCCTCACAGCTACACACTCTCACACGTGCTAGCTCCATCTCCTTTACCCTCTTGTCCTCCTCTCCACATACATTCATTGTTACTCCCTCGTTCCCTTTCCACCACCCCTGCGAGCCTCCTTCCTCCTCTCTTGTCTCCATTACAGATAAACGTTACTTTGTGGTCGGTGGTGACACCATTTCTTGCCCAGTGCTAGAGCCAGGCTGAAAATCGGTCGCAGGTGTGCAGAGGATGAGAGCCATGGATCTTAATCTTAAGGCAATAACGCTGCTGTGCACTGAAGAGGTCACTATAGGGATATCTGAGAGAGCAGCTTGGGCTCATACCTGCTCTTGTGATGTGGCAGGAGTGAACTTTCCATGTTCCCGATTGTGTGAGCACACTTTATAAATTGAGCCAAAATGGATTTATTTTTAAGTCTGCTTTTGCACTTGGTTTGACTTGACAAGCACAATAGATCTTTGGATTCTGAGTTTCAGGCTTTGAAGTGCGATACACAAAATAATTAGATGTCAAGTCTGTGCTGTTGGCTAGAAATTGGACTTTTCATTAACACATAAAAAAGCCAGTGACACTAAGAAGGGACAAACTGGCTGAACTCTGACTATGAGGATATTTCAAAGCAAGAAGCATGTAATAAGAGAGTTAAGTGCAATTCCTAACTTTTTTATCAGTTACTTAAACTAGATTATGAGTCACACTTATACACTCTCAACAAAAAACAGGTAGATGCCATATGATAGAAGGGATGCTATGGTGAAAAAAATTATCCCACCAGTTAATAAACTAGTGACAACACGGGTGTGACATATCTGTAACTTTCGAGCACTTACTTTGATCTGTAACATCAGATCCTTAATTCTTCACTTTACTTGGAACGGTCGGCTAATTATTAAAGAAAAAATCTGGCGCTTTTCATGTGGATGTCCATTCAGTGTTGATGGTAAATGTAGATGGTAAATTCCTGAGAGTGTGCTTTACTGACAGAGAAAGCTAAATTCACCAGCTTCAGAACTGTGCTAGCACTGCCTACATGTATCAAGATGCATTGCGGGTGAGCTTCCAATACCCATGCCGCAAAATCTGTTGTTCTTCCTGCATCCACTGATGTCACAGTGATGTAGTTGGTATCAAGTAAGAACTATAGATTGTTTCAGCTTGGATTTCTAGTCTGCCTCTGGCCAGCCAGGAGGCTAGATGAATATTTTGGTCATGTAGCCCTAGGTTTTTGCCAACCAAGTAATAGCTACAGGCTAGGGTGGCGATACATGGCAACATGGGTGTGAAGCTAGCCTACAATGCATCTTGGTACATGTAGGCACTGCCAGCACAGCTCTGGAGCAGGAGAACGCAGTTTCCTTGGATAACGTAGCGCACATAGAGTAATTTATTGCGTCAACTGACTACATTTACCATCAACACCGACTGGAAATCTACATTAAAAGTAACAAACTTTCCCTTTTAGTTTCGAGTTTCCACATCTCTCAAACATCCCCCACACTGACCCCAAAAACTGACATCCACAGATGTGTTGCAAAAGAACGCTAATATTAAGTACACACTGACTGGTTAGCTCTTTGTCAAGGCTAGCTTGGTTTAGCTAAGTTAACCTCGGTTTAGACAAATTAGCACCAGCTAACACCTTCATGGTAATGTATTGAACATCAGAATACTCACTTTTATGTCTGCCTGCATCCCACGACTGTTTGGTGATGCTGGGGCTCTGTATAGTTGCCCTTCTAGCTATCAAGCTGTCAACCAACTTCATATCAGGCTGTGATTACTCCCTTTTTAAGGTAGTGCAATTAACAACCTCAAGGTCAAACTTCTCTAGAGAGTTAGTTCTGAAAAAATCCTCAGGCAGCCTTAAGATGCATAAATAATCATTTTATAATTGAATTGTGGCCCTCTGGATTGGAACTGAATCAAGGTACTAACACTTCAACTGTAATATTATGCATTAAACACACAAAAACACGCACACACAACATCCAGGATGTCTTTGATTGTTCCAAGGGCTTCCTCCCTACACATGGCCTTCACATACCTAGAGTTACTTTTTTCTTTCTTATCTGGCAGCAGATGGCTGAATTAGCGGGAGCAGTACAGGAATAGAAAAATAAAGCTCTGTGTCAGCAGAGAACACTACTGAAACACAATAAAAACTCTAAATACACTCATAGCCTCTCAGCTGGTATGCCACACCATCATGGGTTTCCAAAGGCTTTGGTACAACTGATACTTGCACATACAAGATAAAGATCCAAAAGCAAATCTAACCTTTGTCTCTGGTTGTTTCTACTTAATTGGGGGGGGGGGGGGGTGGAAGA
>JAJHUR010100735.1:0-51590 GCA_027495735.1 Lutjanus campechanus | reverse complement strand
GGGGGGGGGGGGGGGGGGGGGGGGGGGGGGGGGGGGGGGGGGGGGGGGGGGGGGGGGGGGGGGGGGGGGTGGGGGGGGGTGGGGGGGGGGGGGTGGGGGGGGGGGGGTGGGGGGGGGGGGGGGGGTTGGCTGACAATTCTCACACTAATGATGCTTCAAAGATGCCTGGACAGGCAAAATAAAAACATAATCTGGCACATTCCTGCTGGAATTCTGGCTAGTGAGACAACTTGGGTGCGTTATTGAAATTCTGTGTTTTTGCCCACACTAATCACTGGAAAGATGTGAGGCTTTTTAAAAGGTTGTGGTTTCTCTTGATCATTATATCAGGATTATTGAATGTAGAGGGTAAATTCTGATTTGTAAGACATTCCCCATGGCTTTCTTGTTGTCTGATGGTCTCATTAGGAGGATAAACAGGAACTTGGTTTATAAAGTAATCGTCCCTGAGCTGAGGCAACAAGCTGAACTTGTGCAAGGGCAGTGAGATGATCAATAAGCCATTCCACAATAACCATATAAATATCAATATTATGGCAATCCCTATGCAAGGAGGTAATTATAGAGGGACAGGTGTAAAACTTTGATCTAATCCATGGAATGGATTCAATTTAAAAAGAGATTTTTCCTCTTAATGGGCAACAAGAGAGAGCCAAATCAATGGTTCATCAGCAAATAACTATTAAATTAAAAGCAGGGCTCAGGATGTGGTGATAAAGCTGCTCAACGGGCGATTTTTACTGTACTTTTCAGAAAGTTGCCATCGATTTGACTCCTTCAGCTGCAGTAGGACAAGTAATGGGGATTGATGCTCGATAACAGCGCAGTGCTTTACAGGGTGTTAGTGTTTCACATTTAATAGTGAAAGAGTGTTGTTTCTTTATTGGACGGCTCTTCACTGCCATGCACTGATGCCTATTAATGTTTAACTGCCCCATTGTGGACCAGCTGCAGTGGCAGATTATGCTGACCATCTTAAAATAACATTTGTGTGTATACAGTGTAAAGAGAATCACTGAATGTGTGAGGGGACAACTCATGCATCATAACATAATAACTGTTTTCATTTGAATAGGGCTCTGTGTTGCATATTGCAGGATCAGATGGATTATATATCCCCCTTTCAATAAAACATGAGAGCGATATCTGTTCTCCCACACAAATTTCAGGGATAGATCCTCTTATGTCTATCTTGGCCATAAGGCTACCATGTGTCTAAGTGTACTGTCTTTACTGCAGAGCAGGAAACACATACAAGAGGGTAACTGATGCGATTTACTATGTTAGTTGACTCTCATGGCCTTGAGTCCGTGTTGCACCACTTTTACAATTTGGGAAACCACCAGAGGCATGCCATTTAAATAACCATAACCATAATTGCTCCAGCAAGTTAAGGCAACAGCATGGTATTCTCTTCCAAAAATGACATTTTGCACACAAGCTTTCAATATGTAGGACAGGGATGAATACATTCATTTCAATATACTGACAACATTGATGTGCAGCGTAACATGTATGATGGCATGTAATTAAATATATATATAATGGAATAAAAATGGACGCCTGTCAAATTACATTTCATTCAGTGGTCTGCCCAAGTGGCTTTGAGGATCAGATGAAAAAATGGGATATCAGCCCATATAAACTCTGTCCTGTCCTATTTATGAGATGACATATCTATGTCATAAACCCTCTATGAACTTTGCATGAATGAACTCGAGCCAAACTCCCTCCAGGACAGGAATCAGACTCTTGCTGTCAAAGAACGGGCACGCACACATGCACATACTTGTGCGTTCACGCACACATGCACGCACACACGCACACACACAATGTCCTACCTGGCGTGAGGGACATCAATGCTGGACGAGACCACTTTGCGTTTCTGCTCTAGCAGGGACACTGATCGGGTGTCGGGGTCTCGGCCAATGCGCTTGCCGTCACTTGCCACCCGCTGCTCCTCTACTGCCTCTGGGCTGATGGAGCTGCCTTCCACCTTCTGGCTCTCTGGAGCGCCGTTACTGGTGCTCTGCTGGAGAGGGATGCAAAGAAGAATAAGTCAATACTTGGGCATAGAGTCATGTACACAAATTAGTCATAACACTGATATAGAAATGAGTCGTGAGAAATGCAAAGTACAGAAACCTCCTTTGGTAAAGGCCCACAGTGTTGAATGTGTCATTTATTTCTGCAGCACGTAAAAAGGCCAAAACCACTTACAAAGTTCACCCCAAAAATCAAAAATACATATTTTTACTCTCTCTTGTATTGCTTTATATCTTAATTTTTTTTGGTGTAATGATGTCTGCCTTCTTTCTAATATAATGGGACTAAATGGCACTGTGTTTGTGGTGCTCAAAGAGCCAAAAAATACACTTGAAAAATTCAAACTAGTGTCTCTTTCCAAAAATCATGAAATGGTTGCTCAAAATAATCCACAGACCTTGTTGTGAGCAGTTATATGTGGGAACTACTTTCTCTCTAGTAGAAATAAAGTATTTACGAGAGATTCTAAGTAGTTATGGTAACTTCTACCATAGAAAGAAAATAGTTCCAACATGAAACTGCTCACAACGAGGTCTATGGATTATTTTGAATAACTGGGTCATGATTCTTGGAAAGAGACACTGGTTCTGAATTTTCACAAGTATTTTTGGTGCATTGAGTACCACAAGCTGAGAGTCCAATTATACTGGAGAGAAGGCAGCCAATATCTCCAAAACTCTGCAAATCACACCAAAATAAAAAATAAAAAATCTAGATTGATAAGCAGTACTACAGGCCAGAGGAAAATATGATTTTTTTGATTTTAGAGTGAACTGTCCCTTTAAATTACTTAGTAAAATATTGCACATATTACTTGTACATGGAAACAATTACAAAATGGATATAGTTTTGTTGGGGTCTGGGCACTGGATGTAGCAGTCAAAAGCTTGAAACCCAAATTCTGAAGAATTTCGTGTTTACGTTTCAAATGAAGGAGTACACGATCCAATATGGTTTAAGAAAAATTTTCAGCCTCTTGAGCTTAAAAAAGCCTTTCCAAAACAGATTGGATAAACTGAAGAAAAATGCACAGTGGTCAGTTATAAAACAAGGCTGTCGTAGACATTTTGGAGGTATGAGCCTTTGAAACCGAAAACCGCATGATACTGTTGACAGTTCAACTAAAACTGCCACTGCCACTGTTCTCATGAACAAAAATAAATAAAACTTTTGACAAAACTATGCATCTGGAAGATAAGGTCTTTCTTAATGCCAGCTCTGAGGCCATGTTTTCAAAATTTGTAAATTCAAAAACTTTAGAAACAGATAAGAATAAAATCATTAATATGACCACTCTTGTGCTACAAGTGTTTCTATGGGCACAGGATCTTCTGTGCAATACTTAAAGGTATCTTGTGGAGTTTTTGATCATCAGTAACACTATGGGGCAATGTTTTTATGAGGGGGTCCATGTTTTGTTTGTATAAGGCATGAGTACGTGGGTGTTTTGTTACCCACCAGAGCTGAACAATTAATCAAAATATTATCAAAGTCGCAATATGGCCAAGTGCAATGTCAAAATTAAAAGTGTCACGACATATTACTACAGATGAAGTATTATGATTGCCCATAATATGATATAATAATATGAGATGCCCCAGCCAACAAATCATATTCTCTAGACACGAGGGAACACGCTTGGTGGTACAGACCCCAGCAAAAATCACGCCATCACCGTTCTTTTATTTTTTTCAGTAAAAATGAAATGCAAAAATGACCATTCCCACAAAAGTCATGACTCATAACGCAATTGTAATAATGTGCAAAATAAACATAAAATATTACTGCATATTATTCAGGCCAAATACTCACCATGGAATACATACATGCAGCTGGTTTAACACTATTCAATTTTAACCAGAGTTTGTGGTATTAACACACAAAGAAGCACAGAAATGTAACAACAAAAGCAAGGAAGAAGACTGCAAGATAGCAAACACTTGTGTGTAGACATTGGACAATACATTAAAAACTCTCCTTTGCAAGCGGAAGGGAAAGATTATCTTTTTATCCATTTTTATTTTATTCATTTGTTAGACCTCAAGGATACATACAATGAGATACACTAAATGTGAACAGAAACTTACTGAAAAGAAAATGCTGCAGACCAGCAGCGATGCATGTATTCATACACTGTTAATCTGAAGCAAACTTCTCCCTCAATTATAAAGGATCATAAACATTTCAGAACTTGAATGACAAAATCTCCCGTTGACCTTATCATTGGGACATCAACATGATGTCTGTAAAAGTTTCTCCAGCAGTGTTCTGCAGACTAACAAAATAAACTCAACCGTCAGTCGACATTAGGATGAGTGGACAATGACTGAATTTTCATTTTTGGGTGAACTATCCCTTCTAATCACCATTTGTTAGGTGGACAATAGAAATGAATAAAGTTGAAGGTGAGTGTGTCAAAGTGGAGGAACCACAACATGTGGGTCTCTTTAAGTGTTTCAGCACTTAAGAGTCTATCCACACACACAGACAGCTCTGAAGCCCTGAAAACAACACACAAATATACACACAGACATACTCCATACAAGACTCTTTACACAATACAACATTTTCCCATATCACACACACTTAACTACTCACTATCACACAAACAATCACAAAGGAACAGCATTTCTCCCATCACAACATTCTGAAAACGCCTACCTGTAGCAATGTGAAAAAAAAAAAATCTCCTCTCTTACACAACATCAGGGAATGGCATCCTTTTGCACATGAATACCTGCATGTACCTACGCACACACCAACACACACCAACAGACACACACACATCTCTGTAGGTAACTAAAGCCATCAGGCTCTTAGAAACACACTGAGAAAACGCCAAAACACAGCCCGAGTGACACGCACGGCTGCCCATGCCAACAGAGTGTTGAGGAGTATGACATGCAGGCCAGTGTGTGTGTGTTTCTGTGTGTGTGTGTGTGTGTGTGTGTGTGTGTGTGTCTGTGTGTGTGTGGGTGTATGTGTGTGATCTAGATCATTATCTCAAAGCACTGTAACACGATTAGGCTTGACTGTGGAAAAGGCAATGGCACCACAGTCAATCACTCACACACATATGCACACACAAACACCAAGAGAACAATTTACTTAGATTAATGAGGTAAAAAAACAGGAGAAATGAGTATCCAGTAACGCTCATGACAGAGGCCAGTCGCTCGAAAGCTCAGTGGTGCGCAAAACGTCTATGAAAACACAGACTTGAGTAAAACAACAAGATGGATTACACCGGCTCGGGGAAGATTAGGTGTTGTGTGTAGGACGAGTGTACTCCTTGGATAAAACAAACAGCAATCCCGTCCTTTCGCCAGGCGTATGAATGATGGCATTTCACGGAACCAGGAAATTGTGAAGCATGCCAAATCGGTTGTGAAATTTGAGTTGCATGTGTCAAAGCCGGTGTATGTGTGTGTGTGTGTGTGTGTGTGTGTGTGTGTGTGTGTGTGTGTGTGTGTGTGTGTGTGTGTGCGCGCGCGTGCGTGTGCACAGGAACAAACACCCCCCCTCTTCTCTTTATCTCCCATTCTCCTTCTCTCTCCCACTCACAGAGAAACTCATAACCTACTTGCTTTGAGCAGTTTGTCAAGCGTAAAGATTCTTGAACCTTTGTGGGTCAAAGGTCATAATAAAGCAAGATGACACACACCATAAATTGAATCCCATGGACCCAATATCATAAAAATCCCAACTGACTGTGTCTTTTAGCTTGTATGGTTCTTTGTTGCAATGAAGTGTTTGTAATAGCACATCTAGTGTGAATGATCAGGATTAGGAATATTAATGATTAATTAATGGTCTCCCACTGTACCGGCACAGGCTAACATTCGATTTTCTAACATAATATATGACTTAAGTCGAGGGCTGAACAATTGTCTTTATATTGAGGTTGTCAAAAGTATTGATACTTCATTACTTTTCAATACCACATTGTTTAAAACAATATAGTATTAACATTCTATAGTAATGAATGAAGCTATAAAAAGCTACAAAAAAGAACAAATCTAAGCGCTTGTTCAAGACCTCAGTTCAGTCTTTGTGTCCTGCCTGAAAGTGTGCTGCATAACAAAACCAGACAGTGTTTAAAACCAGACTGTGTTCGGTGACTTTTTCTGTACCTTTCTATGTGCACATCATTAATTTAAAAAAAAAAGCGAGAAAGAAAAAATATCCTATTTTATGCACCTAGGACCTTTTTTTCCCCTTTTGTTGTGGTATCAAAACAGGTATCAAGTATCTTTTTTGTATCAAAGTTTAAATTTATGGTATGACAGCCCAACTATGGAAACTGTCTTTATATTGACAACAGTTATAGTGCAACTGTTGCCAGCAAATTTACTAAGATGTAGCTAATAACTAATTAGACACATTGACATGACACTGAGTTGCCCAAACTACACAAAACAAGTGTCATAGATATATCTTTGAATATTGAGTAATATCAAGTTTTTTAAATGTAATATCTTATTAAATATGAGCTAAATTGGTTTGGAAAGTTCTATTAAAAACTAGCTAATTTAGATACAAAAAACCTTTTTGGAATAAAAAAACAACGCAGGACTTCAACAACAAGTAAATGTGTTATTACATCTGATTGCAAGAAGGTCCTGGGTTTGAATCCTGGCCTTTCTGTGTGGAGTTGGCATGTTCTCTCAGTGTTTGCACTGGTTTCCTCCCAGAGCTCCAATTTCTTCCAATGTCAAAAACATGTATGCTAGCTCAATTCTCCAGTCAGTGCCCCTGACCAAGGTGCTGGCTTTGAACTGGAGTTGGTCCCCAGGTGCCACACAGCTTCTAATTTGGATTGGTTCAATGCAGAGACTGAATCTCACTATACGTTGCACTCTGTATAATTGTATAGGCCTATGTGACAGTACTTTATAGCAATTAATTGCGATTTCAATTAGATTTTCCATAAATTTTTCAGCTCTAACCTAGTCTCTTTTTGGTGCTCCTTTTTGGCTGCAATATGCGAAATGTGAGTATTTTGCCAATTAGTGATAGGGCTGGGCAAAATATCAGTATTATGTCAATATCACGATATGAGACTATATATCGTCTTAGATTTTAAATATTGTCAGGCTATATCGTGATGTGTCATAAGTGCTGGCTTTTCCTGGTTTTAAAGGCTGTATTACAGTAAAGTAATGTAATTGTCTAAACTTACTGGAGTGCTCTAGCTGTTCTATATTTGACTTTACGCACATAGTAATTATGTCCACATTACTGAGTATTATTTATGAAAAATCTCATTATGTTAATATTTTGTGAAAGCACCTTTAGTCATCCCTACGATATTGTCGCAATTTCAATAAAAATTGATACTGAGGCATTTGGTTAAAAATATTGTGATATTTAATTTTGTCCATATCAGCCAGCCCTAATTGCAGACATAATTACTTTTGAAGGACAGACATAAGACACCTCCGTTACTCTAACAGATTACTCATACATCATCACATGGTGGATGGGAAGCAGCATCCAGACTTGACCCTGTGGTCACTGTGCTTCATGCTGATGCTGCTCAGCCAACCAATAAGGACATCCAAAGGCGGCCTCCCTGGGATCAGCGCTTTAGAACAAAGAGTCACTCAGCTCCTGTCAACAAGGCTGCTTCATTGACTCCCACGTCGGCGTACGATCAACACAAACAGCAACAACAGCAAGGACAACAAAAGCGCCAGTAAAACAAAAACAAGCTACGCCTCTTTGTTAGCATCGAGGGATCGGTGTAACATTGCTCACACAACACACACTTGCACAAACCGACGAGTCAACAAGTGGTATCCTGCCCCCCTTCTTCAGAACAGGGGGCATTCGTTTGCCATCTGGGCAATGTGCCAAGTATCCAGATTCTTTGGAGCATGCCACCCATTGCCAACCTGGGGGTGCCCGCTTTGTTGGCTGTACAGCTGCTGCTCAAACGGGGCGGCGTGCCCTCACAAACAACCCCCACTCCAAAATGTAAAGTAGTCAGATCTAACTCATTAAACATACAAATACACATGTGGGAGAAAGCACATCCATGCACACAAAATGTGAACACACACACCCACAAACACACAGCAGACCCCTCCTCCTCATTTTATGGCTTGTTTTCGACCTCAGTAGGAATTGAGAGCTGAAAGAGACTTGACCATTGTGCTGACAGGACTGCGCTCTCAGCCCCAGCTGCACTTCTCCAGCCTGCACCGGTGACTGTAGCAGTATTGTGCAACAGCTTTTGTGAGTGCAGCACTGCATACACAAAACGTGCAAATGCAAAACAAGGGAATCCAAGTTTACATTGCATTTCCCATCACTCAAAGCTGTGACAACCATCCATAAAGAGTTGCTACTTTCCTCTTTGTTAGGTTTGACACTTCAGAGAATAGTTTACAACTTCATTTGCATTTTTAAAAGCATTAGTGTGCAGAGTTCCCTCAGATAGCAATTATATTTTCAATATATAAAAGCTTTGCAGCTGCATCTGCACATGCACACCCTCTGTATAGCTCACATTTACATAAAGGAAATGTGAGCAGTCCAGCATGTGTGGTGTCAAAAACAGTGGCCGAATATTTCCGTTATGGTTACTGAAATAACACTAATGATTACAGCCTGTGTGTCAAACACATGAATGCAAGGAGGCACAAAACCACACCAATCAAAACAGATCAAAATCAGGCCGTCAACAAGCCACTATTCTGTCACATGCATTCCTCAGTCACTCCCTCACTATAAAAAGGACAGCACACACACAGTCACACAAACAAACACACACACTTCCTCAAATGCCAGAAACAGTGTTTTCATCCAAGAGCTAGATTGGCTTGTCTTCCTCAATCTTTATCTGGGGCCATGTGACACCAAAGCATACAAGTTGGATATGAAGACAATTAGGTCACTACTAATTAGGCCCCATATCACGACTACAAATTTGGACATCATCTAAACTTCCTATCTTGCCTCTAATGCCACAAGAAGCCCACATGGATGCTATTTTCAACTACTCTTAAATAATGACAGACTTGTTGTGCAGACTGGGCTCACATAAAGCCCTATAATACGCAACTGGGTGACAAGCTGCATCCTGTATGCAATGAAATGAAAATGTCCAAAATTTAATCAGGGATGAACTATATGGATTTTTTTCGGCCAATAACCTGTAGTTTTTGCACATATATATATATATATATATACATATATATATATATATATATATATGTGTGTGTATATATCTCAATACCAACATATATATCATGCAACAGAAAGCCCACATGGATACTATTTTCAACTACTGTTAACCAATAATAGCCTTGTTGTGCAGACTGAGTTCACATAAAGCCATATGATATTCAACTGGGTGACAAACTGCATAAACCATAAATGAAAATATCCTAAATATAATGTATGCTTTGATGCAAATGTGCAATCAAAGCGAGGATGCACAGATTTGTTAGTAATAAACATGATGCATAAAAACCATAAGCCTATGTGCAGAAACCTCGCACCGGCTCTTTACATCCATCCAAAACGCTGCAGTCAGAGCGTGTTTGTTTGCCTCGGCTTACCCACCCACTAGCCCACATAAACATTGCGCAGGCCCTATCAAGCCCTTTGTCCCATATATCTGGTGTCGCCAAATGCCATGACAGCACGTTATTTGATGCAATATACACCCGCATTTTCATTATAGTCATTCTGAATAATGCTGCTTTTGTCCTGCCTGGTTAAATTTGGCATCAGTGGCGGCAGCAGCAGCAGCAGCAGCAGCCGCGGCGGCGACACCGTTAAATCCGCTGTGTGCAGGAAGCGGTTAAACGCTGCAAAACACCGCACAACAAAAACAGTGAAGCCGGCCGACACACACACCTTCAAGCTGGACTTGAGCGGTCCTTTGGCTGCAGTGTGGTTGAACCCGGTGGCTATCTCCTCCTCGGAGAACTCCTTGAGGCTCCCGTCTTGCAGGAGCACGGTGTAGACGCTGCGCCGAGCTCCTGCGGCCGAGACGTCTCTGTTTTCCTGCTTGACAGCCTGGACCACTCCTGTCACCGGGGCACCGTCCCCCGTCGGACTGGGCGCATAAACGCGGCTGCCGAGGATCGACCGCTTCACCAAACGCCTCGTATGCATGTCTAAAAGTGTCTCGCTTAATTCAGACCCGGCTAACCGGTGAATTTAAATCATTAACCGTCGAATTATGGCCGGTAAACAACGTCGAGAAAAACACAAAACCGCAGCGGGTAGACTACGCGCTCCAACAGCCCTGATAAAATGTTAGAAAGCAGCAACATACTCGGAAGGCGAAAACTCCAAACAGCGTCCTAAAATGCACCGTACTCAAAAACACCGAAAGCTGGATGAGAACTTTGAACTAACACCCGACAAACACCGACAACATGAAAACGATTCATTCGCCGCTAAACAACCTCCACATCCAACCGGCTACCAATCTTCCTCCGTTCGACCTGTTTGTTTTCCCCACTGCTCCCTGCGAGCTGAGCGGGTGACCGGAAAACACGGATTAACCGCCACTTTCAGGGACCAGGATGACATTTGTACACGATTTCACAAAATGGCGGCCTAAATGGGGAAAATAGCGTGGACATCGAAGATAAGAAGCAAATACGTCGAATTATTTCACTTCGTGCAGCTTTATAAACCGCTTTCCCATCGCAGATGTTGGAAACGGTTAGAAATACGACCGATATGTGACTCCAGCTCCGGCTACTGTATGTTCCAGTCCGTGTGTGGCTCCAGCCGAGCAGAGCCTCTACCGGCGGAATGCTGCCTGTAAACATGTGCGGTCCAGCGGCCAAGGCGGGCTGCAATTGGTCGGTGCAGCACACGCCTCCACAAGCCCCCACCGCTCCCCCTTCTCCTCCGACAGAAGGTAATGCAAGCCGGGAGGATGCTCCATTCAAAACAATGACGCAAGGATGGAGAGGAAACCAGAAGGGAGGGGGGTATGGCAGAGGGAAAGAAAGAGAAACAGGGGAATTTAGGCTAAGGAAAGGAAAACTTCGACCAGACAGACAGGCTTTATGCTATAACCTAGTTGTTAAAGGCGTGTAGCCTACTTTCCAAGTACCATGGGATTTCCAAATTACTATGATGGTTCTAAAATGAAAGCAATGGATTGCACTGGTCTGTTTTGTGAATATAAACACAACAGGTTATTTAACTTCTTAAATGCCAGTTTTATTCTATTAAAGGCACTGAGGTGAACAGTCTCCAACATTTTCCTCATTGGTGGAAAAAGTACTGAACATTTGTACTCAAGTGCCAGCACTCAAGTTACTGAAATATTACTCAAATACAAGTAAAACCACTGGTGTTAAAAATATTTAAGTAAAAGTGCAATGTATTCTTCTGCAAAACTACTCAGTCTGTTAGTTACTTTTTAATCATTTGGGATGTAACAATATTTCAAATATTGTGATATCAGAATAAATAAATAAAAATCTTGATACCTTAGTGGACTGACAATATACCATGACACTGCATAATAAATTATTTTATTGTATTACTTTTATTTCATTTCATAAAAAAAAAAAAGCTGCATTGCTTTTGTTTTGTGATTGTACATACATAATTAAAGCATTTATTGCTAAAGACAATGTGTCATTTCCAGCATGTTATTTTAAAACATTGCCAGTATTTTATTCCAATGTTCCACCACTTTTTGAATAATGTCACTTTATATTGTTAATATGTCACATGCAACACCAGACAGGCAGTGGTTCGGTTGTTGTTGTTTTTTTCCATTTGAAAACTGGCCACCATTCATTTAATGGCTGTTTAATGTTGTTGGTTTTTTGTATTCTGCAATACTGCAATACTGAGGAGATAATGTTTGAATTTTCATTTTTGGGTGAACTATCCCTTTAAATGTAATGCTGCAGTAATGTCAGTGCAATGTAACATTTCAAGCGTAATTTTGCAGGAGTGTTGCTACATTATAAATTAATGTATGTGCACAATCACAACGCTGCAGCAAAATACTGTGTTTGTAGGGAATTCATGCAAGTTTTTGCACTTGCACAGGTCATGGCTGGCTACTTTTATTTTATTAAAAAAGGAAAGCAGAGGCACATTAAGTTAATAGGAAAAACTTATAACATTTGTTATTTAGTAAAAGACGTTTCTTCAAGTTATCATTTTTCTCACAGTTTCTGCACTGTCAGTGGTCATGGTCACCTCTCCAAATTTGTACCTGCTGCAGCATTTTTTTCCTTTGTATGATGGTTTTCATGGGTTCAAAATGCAGATGAAAGATTTGGATGTGTTCCAAATTCAAATTGTAGGCCTACTCAGTCGTGAATTATGATTTAAAAGTAACTATGTGTAATGCATACTTGATTGGAGTAATGTGAGTAGTTGTAACTCATTACTTCCATCCCTGATCTCCCCAGGCAAAAGCCAACCAAATCATAGCCAGCCACATCAGCTGTTTAGGCAAAACAATGCTATAAAGTGTTTAATGTGCAAGTATAGGTAATATTTTATGCAAATATGTACAAAAATGCAAATGTATCATGGTGAACTGAGGTCAGCATCGCCAGAGGTGCAGTAATATCCATATTTGATGTAATGATATTTAAAAAAGCCAGCAGTCACGTTGCTTTTTCTTTTTTCTGTGATTTTCATTACAACACTGCATATCACAGCACACAGCTAACACTCTCATGAAAGCTACATCCTGTACTAAATAAGAAAGTGTGATCTCACAACGTGACTCAAGTTGTTGCTCTCTGAGCACGAATATATCTACTGCTTTTCATTAGAAACTTCACAGTAGGCTACTTTGATAAATCAAGTTTACCAGGAGACTAATTCATTCATCGTGATTATCGGCCAGTGTGGCAGAGAGAATACATAGCACAGTAACAAATAGCCTAATTAATGTCAAATTTAATGTTTTGGGGAAAATCATATGCAGCTTAGAATCATTCCGCATGACAGTGCCCCTAGCTAATAAAAAGACACAATGGCACAATTTATTATATATATATATTTTAATAGAACAATTCATGTCATAAAATATTTACATGCAGAGAATGGAAATCGGACAGAGCAGAGTGAAAGATGTGGCCATAAAGTCCAAAACAGGCTTTGCCCTGTGATCAAAGGCAGGTGTCACCATGGAGTTGTCTGCTGGTTGTAGGGGGGAACAAATGGTCTCATTACGGGTGAGTAGTGGAGCTGAAGGAGCGGCAGCGAGGGAGCATCTCCGAACCTCTGCTACACCCCCATTCCCTGTAGATGTGTGTGTATGTGTGTGTGAATTTATATGACCATGTTAGACAGCTAGAGTGTGTAAGTGATTTTAGGTAAGTATCTATTAACTGTGTCTGTGTGTGGGTTGTCTTGATTATATTTGGCACTAAAACACCCCTGGTTGACAGATAATTTCCTTAGAGGTCATTTGTAGTATTCTGCGAACACCATTATATCTAAATGGTGACACCACCCTGATACACAGGCACATCCGGTTGGTAGGACGATGATGTTTTGGGGAGTGAAAGAACATGATAATTAACTCGTTGCAGAATGAACATTATTTTTTAAAGGGCTTCATTTACCCGTTCTAGTTCCTAAAATACTGGGAGTGGATTGTAAAATCATCAGTCACACTTTATTTTACAGTTTACTAATCAAACCTAACAAGCTGTACTTTGACAAAAAATAAAATTAACATGTTCTTTATTAGACAGCATTAGATCATTTATAAGCTCTTGTCAGACTTTATGAGAAGGTAATTAGGAACACATAACATCAGAATTATACTGTTAAATAAAGTGTATTATTTCCCACTGTTAGATCCTTATACTTTCTTAGACGGTAATTTGGGACACATTACAACAGAACTGTACTGTAAACTAAAGTGAAGTCAAAGCAAATTGTGAACCAGATCTACCATGTTAAGGCCATAGAGGTAGAGGACTATTTTGTCTATGGGTGACTGGGTTAGGGTTAGGGGTGACTTGATCTGATTTGATCAAAGAAGTAGGCATCAGTTTTGATTAATGCTGCCGATTGTATGAGACCAACAAGAAGTTTGGGCCTCAGGTAGCAGATGTGTGATTTCACTTTAGTTTAGAGTACAGTTCTGATGTAATCTGTCCCAAATTACCCTCTAATCAATTGTAATAAGGGTTTAATAGTGGGGAATAATTCACTTTAGTTTACAGTACAGCTCTCTTGTAAAGTGTCTCTATTAGCACTCTAATAAAGTCTAATAAAGGGAATAATACTGGCTTATAAAGAACATATTATTTAGTTTTGTCTTGTTTTTGTAATTTGGCACAAAGTAGGCTACGTCTTGTTAGTGTACCCTTAGGTGCATAGTGTCTAATTAGGGTATAACTACTGTCTAATAAAGAGCATATTATTTCTAGTTTTGTCTAATTTAATACAAAGTACTGGGTTTTACCTACTAGGGTACTGTAAATAAAGAGCAACCAAATCCTCTTCTACTGTAGCACTGCTGGGAGATGTAAGAGCATTTCAAATGCCTGATATCATTTATGAATCTAATACCAGTCAGCGCTGGGCTAGTTGTGTTTGTCTGAACCAGCAACAAGCTCCTGCATGTCTAATGAAACATGAACTAGAGCTGGAGATACTGTAAGACTGTTAATATTTTGATGTGGGTGGAAACAGATGACACCATTTTTTTTCTGCAAAGAGATAGTGTAGCAGTGAAACAGAGAGTTATTTACAGCAAGAATAATTGGCCCTGTTAATCTGAAAACAAACATCAAACAACAGTATTGAGACATTAATTGTTTTTTTTTTTTTTTAAATAAAAGTACCACACATACTTTCCGTCTTTCTTAAAATTCATGTACCAAAACATTGTACCATATTTCTAATATTTGACTGGTTACTACTTCTCTGAACTCAAAAGCTATCTGACAACTTTGAGTAACAATACAAGGTAAAAAGCAGGGTTTCAGTTTTCCTCAAAACAAGGCGGACAGACATACATCAGTGCTCTTCTTAACAGGCGTATTTTTTAAATGATAACCACTCTGGACATTGTACAAATAAGTAAAAGCTTACATAAAACTTCCAGCGGGTAACGGTTGGTTAAAATAGTGCTCTAACTATATACAAGCCTTGGTTGGCATGTCGTCAGTACAAGCTACAAACAGACAGATATGGTTTTCTCAGAGTGCTTCTACTCAGTTAAAAAGCATTTGATATTCAAATTGTGCAGTAATTGGATTGTGACAATGCTTTTGATAAGCTGTATATAAATGCAGTACCATGATATCAGACCTTGTGCTTTAAAATCATCCATAATGCCAACTGAAGACTGTATACTGTATGTACCAAGAGTAGGCTCAGAAAACACGACAACCAAAAAATACAGATGATCAAGAGATTTGCATTAATGATAGAGTTGATCTGATATCAATACCAATATCGGAAATGCCTCCAATACTGCCTAAAAATGCACCAATCTTATATCACTTAATTTATTAAGACCTTGCTGCTATATTTTTTTTAAACATAAGCCAGGCCATACAACAATAGCCAGGAACTTTTGAAGAAACTCCCTGGAAAGTCCCTGGTCGTTGGGTAATATTTTCCAAAAGTACAGGAACTGTGGGGACGGAGCCTGTAACACTAAAATTTCTGATTGGTCGAGCATTTTAGGTCAGCCACCATTTTAAAAAACCTGCAACCACAACCCAGTTTGTTTTTTGTTCAGTGTGATTTGACACATCAATATGGAGTAACAGATTGCACAAACATGATACTCGTCCATCACTTTTTATGGCAGAATTGTTGTATAGTCATGCGCTAAAGTTATGTGTAAAAACACAGGTCACTTTTTCACATGTCAGCGGAACAATTTGGCTAGTCTTCACAGGTCTTTAGACCATGGTGGAAACACAGACATTAATGGGCTGAAGGAACCTTTTAGTTCCTTTGAAAGCAGGTCCTGGGACTAAAGGTTCCTGCAATCATCATATCAGATCCATACAGGGTTGGTAGTATTGACCGATATGCAAAGTTCATGTATTGGAATCGGGAAGGAAAAACATGGTATCAGAACATCTCTAACTAATAATGCAAATTTGTACATTACACATTTTTTAAATTTGTTTTGACCCTGTACAAAATGACAGCAAAAGAAAATACGGTCTCAGCATGTGTTTTTTTAAAACAATGAATAAAAAATTCAGGGGAAAGCGTACCTTTACAACTGTCATCATCTCGCAGCTCACTTTCATTTAGTATCTTAATAAAAATGCTAGAAACTTCTATAAAACCCTATTTACGTTTATCTCACAGACACACTCTTTAACATTTCACAATTACACAACAATATGCATCTTCAAATAAATATGAATTTCACCAAGAATGGTTGTCATGGACTGTAAAAATGCTTTCAAATGTTTTGTGAAACCACAAGCTCTGCGTGAAACCACCCGCCTTCCCTCATCTCTGATTTCCTTTTTGGTTCTGCAGACAACTAGTTTCATATCTCATGTCCTGGAACATGCTGAACCCTTAATGTATGCCTGCAGTAATCTATCGAACACAATGTTTGTTTTCTACTAAGCATTTGGTCACAGATAAGACTGGCTTCTGCTTTCCGTGCCTAGAACCCGTTCACAGGAATTTCAAGCAGAGAATGCACAGTGGAGGTACAGCCAACCAGACAAAGAATAGCCAAGAAATTCTCCGTCTGACGCCTCAATAAAACATGACACTGACTCACCTGGAAGGAGCAGGAAAGTCACTAGCAGCAGCAGAAGGAGAATACAAATAATGTTGCCTTCATATGTACAGTAAGTGCATGAATTTCATGATTATATGGCACTGAATTCTTCTTATTACAGGCACTCATAGTGTCCTCTGCTAACCCTTAAAATTCTGCATGTGTGCTGTGACTGGATATTTATTTTATCTTTTTCACAATCAAGTGCTGTTAAATGTGTCCATGATATGCACATGTGTCAAAAAGACAAAAGAGGAGTTTAATGATGATCCAAAGTGCACTCTTCCACATGATTAATGCCCAATGACTGAGGTACTACAGTTCATTTTCTAGCAGGCCAGTACCAATGACATTCACCCTGGTTGATAAATTAACAAGTTCAGATATGATAAACCGTACCCAAGCTGTAAAGAGGACACTCATGCGTTGATGATGGATGCTGTGGTGTGCCATTTTTCTGCTGTTTTCACCCTCAAGTCATGCACCAAAAGCATGCTCGGTAGCAGGTTCAAAGCACTACAGTGACAGCTTCTCCCTAGCCGCTGCGGATGAAGACAACAAAGATGGAAAAACTCAGAGACGGGATGTTTCCCGGCTCAGACCCAACTCTCCGACACTCTCGTAGTCGGGCTCTGCCTTGCCGGCGTCTGACCCTTCCGCCCCCAGCCCGGCCCTGTGGTCATCATCCGAGCTATTAGTCTTTGGGATGCGGATGGTTTCGTAGCCGGGATCTGTGCTGTCCAAGTTGGGGTCTTCCCCCGGCTGGGGCTCGTCAGGCTGGGTGTAGATATCTCGGACGGTGGCGTAGAGGTCACTGGAGGAAGAGGTTGTGACGAGGCCTTTGATCTCCGCGATGCTGCTGTAATCATGCTCTTTATCTTCCTCGTTCACAGCATCATCACAGTTTGTTTTGTTGACTGTAGAGTACACCGCTGACTGAAGGACAGAGAAGACACACATTGTTTACATTAAATGCCCTCATTTTGGTTATTACTTGAATAGGCCTGTCATGATAACTACTTTTTGTTGGACGACAACATATTGTCCCAAGTTCAAAATAAATTTCAATCAGCTGAGCCATACCAGGACACTGTGTCAGAAGCAGCTTAATGGAAACACACATATGACTCAGAATGAATCGAAGAAGACAAGTATTGAAAGGTAACAACATTTATTTCAAGGTAACGCAAAATATTAAGATAGGATGCAAAACATATTGTAAGGTAATGTAAAAGTATTCCTCAAAAAATCTCACCATGACCCTTTTGGGGGCTCTGTAGATTTACGTTTTTTTAATAGGCGAGAACTGTCAAAATGACCCCATGGCGACTATAGTGTTCAAAAACTGGTGCAAATGTTAATGTAGGCTAACTGTTTACGTGTGTGGTACTGTGGAAAAAGTAGTTTAGAATGACAGCAGTTCTAGATTTCAAAATAAAGGCTTTGAAAGTATAAAGTAAAACTTCCAACTATTTATTTAACATTAAAAAATGAAATGAAAGGCTGCTCTCATGAACATTTTTAGGGCAAATTTGGAGGGGAATGGAAGAATGTGGATTGGAGGAATGGTGCAACACACAAACACACAAACTATTCTCTAATCATATTAGTAGGATATTCAGATATTAGAATTGAAATGTGAAAAAAAATTAAATATCCATATCCTCTCTCATTTGGCTTATACCCAAAATGAAGTGTGGCTTTGAAACCAAGTGCATTAAACTTATTCATCCAAATTTTCTGGCTGGAATTAAAAAACACCTATGAGCCTCAAGTAACACGTTATCTTTACATGGTTCCCTGTCGCTGTACGCGTGTGTATGAAGGAGCTGTCTGAGCCCTGCCCATGGTGATTTTCCAACACAGAGGGCAGAGGATGAGAGGACAGAAGCGGTACGATAAGAAACTACAGCAAGATGTGCCTCAGCTCAGCTTTCAGGCGCTGTGAGAAAAAATGCTTAGGTGCTGCACCCTCCCATCTTCTTGGCTAAAGTGTTCATGGCATTCTTATGTAAACAAACATCCATTGTAAACACAATGATACAATATATGGACATGACCTCGATAAGTCGATAACATAATTATCATGACAGGCCTATATTTGTATAAAATTGTTAAAAGCATAACTACAGTTATAGAGATAACAGGTATGTGAACACAAAAAGAAGCTTATGCATTTGTGCCAAAAGATCCCTGCTAGGTTTTTCCCCTGTAGCAAGTTGTCTCACGTTGTATGACTGTTTTACCATTTTCTTTTGGTGCTTGGGGCATTTGGCATTCACAGAGTAAAGTGCTGCTGTCTCGGGACTAGAAACGGCAGTTTGGGGAATAAGGGAGTTTAATACACACTTACCTCATTGTCTGACAGAATGTGGTTGTCGAACCCTGGTGCAGGAGACAGAGGGGAGTGTAACTGGAGGAGAAAAGAACAAAAAGATACATTTAGATGGCAGAAAGAAAAGGCTGAGCGCAGGATCAGACGTTTAAAACACTCCTACGGCCACAAAGTAGCTGCTTTGCTTCTCCAGAAATTGGCTGTTTGGAACATTTGAGAGGTTGTCACACATTTCTATTTTCAAGAATTTCCTGTCATTAAAGGTACAGAAAAAAAAAGCAATCCTTAGACTTTAAAGGGACATTTCACCCCAAAATCAAACACATACTTATCCTCTTACCTGTAATGCTATTTATCCATCTGGATTGTTTTGAGTTGAAGTTTTAGATATATAGATGTTTCCCTTCTCTCAAACATAACAGAACTAGATGGCACTTCGCTTGTGGCAAAATATACATTTTAAAAACTCAACAGCAATGTCTCTTTCCAGAAATCATGATCTAGTTACTCAAGGTGATCCACAGACCTTGTTTTAAGCAGTTTCATGTAGGAACTACTTTCTGCACACAACATGGCCTATAGATTATCTTGAGTAACACAGATACACAAATAAGAGGAAAAACATGTTTAACATGTATTAATAACAAAACTGTTCAGAACAGCTTTGCAGGACTGCAAGTAAGATACAGTATGGTTGCAGTTTTTAGCGATTTGCTTTACTAAAACCTGCTGGTAAACTATTGACAAATTCTCAAAAACATGAACACCAGTGCAAAATCTCTTTGTATGCCTTAAGAGAGCGCTTGGTAACGATCAATAACGTGAACTTCTAAATTATTCCCAGCAGTGGGAGAGAAACAAGCTCTGCGTTTGCCGTTTCTGCCACGATACATATGAAGCTAATGTTGTATACAACCACCCATTCATTAAGAAAATTATTGAGTGAAAGTCAATAGACAGTGACAGAGAGTGTGATGTTTTTGCACACCGCCTCTGTCTGCCTTATGATCGATGAGGGAGCCATTAATCAACAAAGCACATCTGACAGCAGCTGCAAACACCTCAGGAGTCTAACAAGAACCTCAATATCACGGCCAGCGTTCACTAAATAGTTGATATCACGTGGAATTTTTACACACTTCTCACAGAACATTGCCTTTTGCATTATTTGTCTGACTTGATTTCAGATTTCCTACGTCCTCGGTTGTAGGCAGCAAGGTTAATGTTGATGCATCTAAAAAAAGAGAAGGCTGTTCACTTGTTGAGGTGCAGTGTTTGTCAAGGGCACATCTTCACACAAGCTACACTCTTCTGTAGTAAATGAAAAACTGCACAGAGATCATCCATCAAGCCGTGTGTCATATCTTCACGCAGGTACATGTTTCTCTGGCATTTTCTCAAAGAGCGTGAATCAATGTGATTACTTTATGGATAACGCATGTTTGGAGACATGATTACTTTTATAGATCCGACACACTCTCTGTCGCTGCAGCAGATGCCTTTTTCATTTCGCTTTAATTAGCCGACCAATTAGGCAGAGTGCCCCGGAGGAGTCTTCGTATGAAACATGGACAAAGGTGACTCGACCCAGTCGCTGCACCTCTGAGTGTGTCTCACAATATTTGTTCATCTAATTTGCAGCCTCCTTATTACTGGCTCAAGAATCACAGCAAATTAAAGTGGAATTTTCATTAAGTCAGTCACACAGTCAGCAATAAACAAAGTATTTAACCTAGGTTTGATGTATGTGGGTATTCAATTAGCTATTTATTGCTTCATGTGTAATTTCACTTATTTTCTGATCTTAATTTTGGCTTATATTGCATTTTATTGTCTAAATTATACTGTGTGATTTTAAATTGTTTTTTAATTGTTGTTTTAGTGTGGACAGGAACACTAGCGACCACTTTATGAAAGCTAATAGGGATCCAAACAAAGAATTTATGTATTAAAAACTTTGATATGTATATATTTAATGTTTTTAAAATATTATAAAGACCTACAGTATAACAGTAGGTGGACAGGTATTTGTTTTGTATCAGTCAGAAATATAAACTTCCATGGAGGAGACCCGCTACCTCTGCAGATATAAATAGCTCATGCTAAGGTAAAGATGTCGATTCTTATTTTCGGCTGGTTATATATTAATGAAAACACACTTATGAATATTATATTCACATACTGGCCTTTGAACAGCTAAGTAGCTTTATATATCAATAAGGCTGGAAAAAAGTTTAGGACTTGGGACTTGCCTATCTTGACTTGGTACTTGAGTCAGGACTTGAGTACAAGGCCTTGAGACTTAATTGTTAGTTGCAAAACAATGACTTAGTCCCACCTCTGATTAAGACCTATAACAGTGTCCAGTGTGGACAGGTGTTTGTTTTGTGTCCATACACACTGAGGCATTACATCTGAGAGATTAATATTTCAACGTGTTACAATAATATGTTTGCGTGTGCATGTGTATGTGAGATGGGATTATGGGAATGTGTTGATGTGTATGCAGAAGATACAATGACGTCCAGGACATGCCAGTATGACAGTAAGCTGATTACAGAAGCCTGAGAAGATGGACGACTCAGGTGTCATTGTGTCAGTCATGCTGACGTGTACGTTGACACACGCACATATAAATCAGTATGAATAAATCAACTCAGATTATCGCACACATGCCCACTGAAATACACAAACGACTCCAAACAAACTGTTGATATGCAAAATATACTCAATAAAAATATAAATGCAACACTTGTTTTTGCTACAACTTTTCATGAGTTGAGGTTAAAAAAAATCTAAATCTAAAACTTCTTCTGTGCTCAAAAAAAGTTAAATTCTCTCATATTTTGCTCACAAATTTGTTGAAATTCATGTTAGTGAGAACTTTTCCTTCATAAGATAATACATCCAACTGACAGGTGTGGCATGCATACATACATACATACATACATTAAAACCTCTTGTCTTGGTATCGTTAATTCCTCTGCCAATGTTTTTTATCATTTTACAGAATGCTTTTTTTTTCATTTCATTTATTCAGTAATACATGTGGGGTTTATCAGTCCCTCCAGGATTTCGCAGGCTAATTTAGGGGGGAATTGTTGCAGTCTAAAATGACTGATTTCACAGCAGCTTTTCTAAAAGAAAAAAAAAAAGTGATCCATGTTGCAATGTTTTTAGGCATTTTTTGAGACAAATTTTGGGAAGGAAGTGGAAACTGCAAAAAAAAAATAAAAAAAAAAAATTGTGCAATTCATTAAATATCAAAGGCATCTTGTTCCCATGACAATAAAATGCACACTGTTCTGAGTGTCCTGCAAGGAGGTTACTAAAGTTATCTCCTCTGCTATGATGATGATCAAATTTGTGGTTGTAGTTGATTGGTCAAAACTGCAAGAATTCTTAGATCTTTTACTTTCATGAAAAATGGCAGCAAAAACAAAAAGATTGCATTTATATTTTTGTTGAATATATAAAAACCACCAAAATTATAACCTATAACACACACTTACACACACTTAATACTCAAATATCCTCTATCTAACAATAGTGATTCCCTTTAGCGGCTCAACAGTGCTGACCAGCAGTTTACCTGGACCATGTCTCCAGTGTATATCCCAGCAGCGCACTGGCTGGGTCAAATTCATTTCCTGCATCGCACATGAAAAGCCCAGAGGCGACACACAGTCAAACAAGTGTTACTGCTGTTTATGACGGTTCAATAACTATATAACTGCACAGGATCAGAGAGGCTGCGAATGAAATGTCACAAAAGCACTGTGTGGGTGTGTGTTTCTGTGTGTGTGCAGTGAATGTTTAACTAGAAATCAGGTATATGTATGTATGGAAAACATGTGTGTATATGAGTATGCCTGCCTCTGTGTGTGTGCGCAGCATTTACTGAGCTGCTACCTGAGAAGATTCATACATTTACATACAGGCACCCCAGCATTTGTACAGATGAGTGTGTGTGTGTGTGTGTGTGTGTGTGTGTGTGTGTGTGTGTGTGTGTGTGTGTGTTTGTGTGTGTGCGTGTCAGAGACAGAGAGAGAGAGAGTTTCTATAGCCTGTATCATCCATCATGAAACCAGACTAACTGTCATAGTGATGGTGGCCAGCTGGCGCTCACGATGCTCAAACACACACACACACACAAGCGCAACTCACACACTTGGTTTGACAAGACAAATCACCGACGGCTCCTGGTCATACATGGTCGTAAACCACAGGGAGCCAGGAACATTCAGGGTTAACCTTAAATCAGCCCCAGGGAGTCTATGTATAGGAGAATATACGTAAACACACAGGATGTGTGTGTGTGTGTGTGTGTGTGTGTGTGTGTGTAACATGGGGGGCTGGGGAGAAATAACAGAATTAATGCTGACTAGACATGCCAACAAAGTACATGTGGGTGTATTAGATTTGTGTGTGCGTCTATAAATTAGTACATTTTTGAATGTGTGTGTGTGTGGCTGGTTTGGAGATATATTGTAGCTCAGCAGATCAAGATTTCGTCATGGATACGGGGGTCAGATGAGGCTAGACTCGCCTGCTGTCCAAATGAGCAGCAGTGATTAACTAATTGGCAACAACAGCAAAGACAAAGGAATAGAGAGAT
Organism: Lutjanus campechanus; assembly: GCA_027495735.1. Lineage (NCBI taxonomy): Eukaryota > Metazoa > Chordata > Actinopteri > Lutjaniformes > Lutjanidae > Lutjanus > Lutjanus campechanus. Next base: position 27,854 of record JAJHUR010100735.1, on the reverse strand, counting down.
GTGACCAGAAAAACAGAGGAGAAATAAAGAGAAGGGGAGGAGATGAACTGGGGGAAGGAGAACCAAGGAGACGCAGCATGTTAGAGGGAAAACTTGGCACTTTTCACATGGATGTCCGATCAGTGTTGATGGTAAAAACTAAAGCAAAAAATTCCTTAGTGCGTACTATATCGACCAAGAAAACAAAGTTTTCCTGCTCGCAGAACTGTGCAACAGTGCCACCAAGATAAGAAAGAAGCATTGAGACAATCAGACAGGTTGTAAACAAGTCAGATTAGACTAGATTATCTAAACCACTTTATTTGAAGGTAAAATCAAAACTGAGAGCAGCACTTGCAAATGTTGTATAGGAAACCTGTGTAGACACAACTATGGCAAGTATACTCGGTCAAAGCTGCACCACATGGCCAATTTGTAAGCTCTGATAAAAACTTATAATGGACAGTTAGGGATTTTATTGTCCATCTTTGTTTTCTCTTCCTTTCTCTGTGTGTTACTTTCCAGGTCTGTCTTTGTTGTGGGGTTATTGCATTTGCAAAACTCAGCAACTGACTTGGTGAATTCAGTCTTGATATTACTGATAGCAATGATGGCCAAAAACTGCGACAAGTCTCTACAGCTCTGTGAGGCTGAACTTGTGGGGCTTTGTGGGGCTCTGACGTGTTATTGAAACAACAAACTTTTTATAGCATGGAGTAAGTGGGCAGGTGTTACCTGTTTCTTTGACACGTCAGAATGCCAACATGCTCACAATGACAATCCTAGGCGAGTGTTACTATTTTAGTTAAGCCTGTTAGCATGCTAATATTCACTAATTAGCACCAAACAAAGAGAACAGCTGAGACTGATGCAATTTTGCAGGTATGTGGTCATAAACCATAATATTGGAGATAATAGAGAGGAAATAGACAACTTTCTCGCTTCTTATCATTATGAAATAAATGTTGTGCAATGGCTAGAGAACAAGGACACCATCCGCATTTAGATTGCTTTCCTATAAGCCTCACTTTCACACAATTTTTCACAGGAAATTGAATGTCTCCATTACAAACTAAATTAATGAACAAATTCACACTTTTTGTCCGATTGTTTTCATCAAACACTACTCCTCCCTCCACCTCCACCCTGAGGCCATCCCCTGCTGGTAGACAGCAAAAACATTACTTAAACCATGTTATTATTATGCAATGCACATCACTACAATAGCTTTTGTCTGTTCCCAAATTTGATCTAAAATTGTGACAATTTCAATGAACCTCTTCACTAAATGTTTTTTTTTCTCTCTTTTATTTGCAAAATGCAACACCATTCACCATCACTTCTTCACAGAGCTAGGCTTTGCTCAGAGGAAACGGAAACATTCTGATGTGTCAAAGTGTGTTCCCCTGTCAGATAGTCTGGCTTGTAGCGCCCTACGCAGTTGATTGTTAGGTTATGCTCTGGTGTAGCATTTCAACACAAGACCTGTTTGCTTTTGCCTCAGTGGCACAACAATACCACTTAGAAACACTGGGGGACTGACAAGTTGTCTGGTTCCACTTTAAAATTTGGACATGATGATAATGATGATGATGATGCACTTTAAGGAAGGTGAAGGGATCATCACAGTCATTAAAATTCATCCTGAAGGGGACATGAATGTGTTACTGGATGGATTACAATGAATTTTGGATTAATCCATCCTATAGTTCTCAAAAACAGATTTCGACTTCATTATAGAGGAAAAGTCAGGGGATAAATTTAGTCATTAGGATTTGTCCTCTGGGCACCAAGGACATCTGTACCAAACATAACAGCAATCCATCCAATGATGGACCGACAAACAAACCAACATGGCCACCCTTAGAGCCACACCAGTTGGATGGCTAAAAATGCAGTAAGTTATAATAAATCATAATTATCTTTTAAAACAAGAGAAGGGAAAGTAACACGCAGGGAAGTAAATATGAAGAGAAGAATGTGCGGAGAAGACAAACAGCTTCGTGGCAGATTGACGATGTGATGTTTGTGTGCTTGTCAACAGTCTGATGCAATTCTCCCCGAGCTCTGAGAGTGTGTTAGTGTGCGTGCATTTTTGTTGGCTTGTGTGTGTGTGTGTCCTCCAAATGTGTTTGTTTCTCTGCTGGAGCTCCACATGTGGAAGGCAGCATGCTGAGAGCAGCAGAAGCAGCAGCAGCAGCTCTGCTCAGTTCATGACTCTTCTTTTCCTCTTTTCACCTCTCCACTCCTTTTACTCCTCCTCCTCCTTCACATCTCTATCTCTCACCAATACCGTTTCTTCTTTATCATCTTCATCATCTCCTCTCTCCCCTCCTCTCCAGTACAGATGGCTCTATTTGTATGCTGCTGGGTTTCTTTTTTTCTCCCTATCTCACTCTTGACTCTCTGTCTCTCTCTCTCTCACCCTTTATGCCTCCCAGTCCTCTCAGCTCTTTTTGAGTCAATCTCCCATCATCTTTCTGTCACTATCTCTGTTTCATCTATTACTCTCCCCTGCTCTTCCCACTCCAGCTCCCATTTTCATTCTTCTCTTCTCCTTTCACTGCTCTGTCCCTCAGTCTGTCACTCTCCCTAAAGCAGCACTGAGCTGGCAGCTTAGCACATGATAATTGTAGTGGCGACACATCATGCCGCCTTTTCTTTGTTCTCCGTCCTCTTTTCAAGCCAGCTACGTTGACTCTTTCACACAGTGTTGTTGAGCAGATGGAACACCTCCAGTTTATATGGGGATAAATGTGTTATTAGGATGGGGATGAGAATAAGACGAAGGATAAGCCGACCTTGAAATTTTAATGGTCTGTCTGACTTTTGTGTCAAAAATGAATTAGTCAAGCTGTAATATACTCTTAGCACCCAAGTGACATTAGTCAAGTATTCAAGTCAAGTTATTTGCACCCAGGGGTGGAACAGCCATGTGGCTCTCTACACCCAGGAGTATACCGCCTAGCATGGCAGAGACAAACACATGTTTGTCGCCAACATTGATTTTTGCACCTGGGGTGTGAATAGCCAACGTGGCTATTTACACCAGCATGGCAAAGACAAACCACAATCTTTTTATTTAGACATAATCAATTAGTTCTGATGCCTAAACCAAACCAAACTGTGACTGAAAACTGAAAATAGTATGAACAAAAAAATAAAATAACTCTTTATAGCTAAACTGGAGGGCCAGGTGTAAAAAGCCAAATAGCTGCTGTGTGACTGTTGTCATCCAGGTGCAAATAGAGACATCTTTTTTTTTTTTTTTTAAAACAAAGTTCTAAACATTTTGTGTAAGTTTATTTACACTTTTATGCATTAACAGCTCTAGAGTCTTTAGCCTGTCACCTCACTGCTCTGTGACTCAGCTTAAAGTAGCTGAAATTATTGTGAAATGTTGCTCAATCTTAAGTTTTGTAAGCTCAAACTTGATGATTTTATCAAAACATTATGAATGATGTTAATGACAGCTAAGTTAAGAGTAATTTTTTCAAGTTCAAGTTTCCTACTGTGGCTGCTGAATATTTTAGTGATCTGATGGGTGGAGGTTAGGAGTAGAAGCTAGTTATGCTCTCCTGCTAACTAGATTTGTGTGTTTATAACTTGTGTACTGCAGCACATTCACACTGATGACCAGTTTCTAAAATTAAAACATGTTTCTGAATTGTTGTCTATGCCCAAATGTCCAGTAACTGATTTACATTTTAATAAAACAATGTAAGACAAACTGACTAGACTTTTTTTTTTTTTATAGCAAAATCACTGCTCTGCAAATCCTTAGCACATACAACCATATCACAATTAATATGTAGTTCATAATTAATAAACTAACAGTTGAAATCCAACTAATCCAGAAACCCCCCCCCAAAATATGACAAGACATTATAGCCTATATTTATTGCTATGGTTGAAAATCATATATAAAATTCTTTTTTGTTTGTTTTCTATATCTGCATTGCTCTTCAAAATGAGGTTTTCTCTGATCCATTAAATTAGGAGTGACACTACATTATAAAATCAGTTGTAAGACCACATATACACACTCACACACCGCTCTCACCTCTCCATTGTGCAGTCCAGCCCCTGCCAGCCCATTCATCACCACGGGCTGGTTGTCATTTTCATCCAGAACCTTCTCTGGTACCGGCGGAGGTAACTCCTCCTCTGGTTCCTCCTGAGGCCTGTGGGAGGGAACGCTGGCATTATCGGAACGCCTTTTGGCCTCCATGTCGGCGCTGTGGCGGCTCTTCTTATTCAGGTCGATGGAGGCGTACTCCACTCCTGTGCACAGGGGCCCCCGCTCAGGTGTGCAGGGGCTGAGGTGGCCATTGAGAAGGGCAGGGGGATGATGGGGAGGTTCATCGGGGCTCAGCTGGATGGTACCGTTGGGGAGGCCGAGCTGCGTCGGGGGGTCTTTGAGCTCCTTGACCGTCTCGTACAGGGAGTCTTCAGCGCTGACGTCACGTGATGCCACCGCCATCTCCTTCACCACCTGGATATCAGATACGTACATTGCATTCTTAAATATGCTTTGGGGAGTGGGTTGCACAGACAAAGATTAATTTAATGTATGATTAGTTCCAATCAGAGTTTAACAAAACTAAGTTTAGTAGTAGTTGAGTTGCACAATTAAAATCTCAGTTTAGTAAATTCAATTCAGAGATGTAAATTGCAATTAAATAGAGATTAATCAGTATGGAGATGCTTCCTTAAAATGCTGGACATCTCAAAAAGGCACCCATTTTAAATGTTAAACCTCCTCAAGTGCAAGTTTAATGTCAACAGTGGATCACATTTTAAATTGGAGTTTAAAGTTTTGGTCCAACAGAATCTAATCTTGGTTTGGAGTGAAAACTAAACTGAGGTTTAGAGAGAGGTTTAAATTTTATCTTTCTTATTTTAAAATTTGGTGCAACATAATTTAAAGTTCAATTAGTCACCAGCCCATCCAATCAAAGCATTGATAACCTATAGCAGTCACATTCAGGCTCAGCACAAGTACAGACATGATTTCACTCTTGCGAGGTGACTTTAAACACTGACCTCATAGGTGCTGTCCCCTGAGGTTGGGGGTCCTTCCCCGATGAGGGCGTTGTTGGGAGGAATGCTGGGAAGCTCGCGGTCCTGAGGACACTTGGAGGACCTGAGCTCTGATTGGCTGGAGAGCATCTCCTCTGACGGCTGGGGGCTAGTGTCCTGTGTGTCCGTGAGGACTAGTGGAGCACATAAAAAAGGAGTTAGGGCGAGTGAAAAAAAACAAAAAAACAAAAGCTTCTCATTTGGTGACTTTCACTGTGTTTGCATGAGCAGTGAAAAAAAAAAACGTGTTTTTTAACATTTACTTCAAAGCAGCTTTGTAATGAGTCACATTTTCCTTATTCGTCACTGCAGATCAGGTTCATTGGTATTTACAGCTTTCTGTTACTGATATTTAGTACCCACTCGGGTAAAAATGACTAAGAATATTACATCAATGGTTATAAAAACAACAGCTGAGGTTTAAAATGAACCAAAGGTGAAAGACAACAAAGTTGCATAACAACAGCTTCTGAGCAAATGTTATTTCCATGTAGCTGAATTATAAAAGTAAAGGACAACAGAAACATCCTGCAGTTTGCCAACAGTGACTCTCATATCAGCGTCATAGATTGGATAACTACGTCAACAACAAAGACATGACACTTTAAGCTAAAGCTAACTGTCTAACTGGCTTACTTGTAAAGCTGCAATAGTTAGTCAATTAATCATTAAGATGTCAACTCTTAAATTAATGGCAGTATTTTGATAATCAATTTATTGTTTTGGGTCATTTTTCCAAAGGATTTTAGCATCTAAAACGTGAATATTTTCTGGTTCCTTTACTCCTCTATGACAGTAAACTGAATATCTTTGGGTTGTAGACAAATACAGAGACTTTGAGACGTCATCTTGGGCTTTGAGAGACAGTAATCAACATTTTTCACCATTTCTATGGACCACACAATTAATCTATTAATCAGTAAAATGATCAACAGATTAACTGATGATGAAAATAATAGTTAGTTGCAGCCCTGCTTACTTGTACCGCTGGTTAAAGGACCATTGTGAGAGCTGCTGACAGCCAAATCAGTCGCTGGACTGTCTGCTGATTGGCTGATCGTCTCTCTCTCTGACACCTGCGTAACAAAGGAGAACATGTTTGTTCATCACTGTTGGTGAATGCACACATTTAATGCCCATAAAAAAAACGGTCTTTTATTGCTATTGTTGTTATTTCAATTACACACCAAAGTCACACCAAAAAATCCTTTATCCTTGTCAGCTTGCACAGGGTGGGTGACTTTCTTTCACACCTCGGTGCAATCCAAAAGCCACTGTCAGCAGAATGTAAAATCTGTTTGAAAAATTATTTTTCAGGATCTTCCGAAATTTGGGGGATATCTTTCATATTTGCATCACTGATTGCAATTTCCACGCTTCCTTGTTCTTTATCTCAGCGTTTCTTTGCTTTTTCAGTCACAGCTGATTACTGATTACTTCAACCTCATTATCAGTATGTTATGCATGCTTAATTAAATGTACTGTATTTTTATTCACCAAAAAAAAAAAGACATCTACATAGAGATATCTCATGAAGGGTAAGATTTCATTTCATCATTGGAGGGGGGGGTTTAACTTCCTAATTTCCTGTATTCTAGTGATTTTTTATGCACCAATTTGCACCTTTTCTGCATCAGTTTGTAGTGGAAATGTCTTTATTTTTGTAAAGGAAAATACAAAAATCAAGCTCCAGATGACAAGTCAAAATACAATTCAATAAGTCTCTGCTACTTCCATGTTTTTACTGGATGGCATACTTGCACGCGATCCAAATATTGAGGGGCCATAATGAGGCTTATTCTTATTTTAGATTGTAACTGGGTTCATGAAAGGCTGAACTGATCTGATATCCTTCTTCAGTCTAAAATGCCTGTATGATCACATCTCACTTTATGTTTTTAATCTCAATTTGGTTAATTAATAAGAGACACTGACCCAAGTCGAGGATAAAAGCACAGTATGACTGAGGAGATTAAAATGAGAGGAAAACTAAATAAGATGATCCTTTATGGATACCCGCAGTAAAAATTTGCTCTTCTATTTTACCTCCTCTCCCTCTACAGTAAAGTCGAAGCTACAGAACAACAGCCCTGCAGCTGGCAGCGATTCAGTCTTGCTCAAGGACACTTCAGCAGAGCAGATATATCCTCCAGTTGGAAGCTGTTTCCATATTTGCTACGTCACGTGACAAAATCGGCAGCCGAATCAGCCCTACGAGTGAGCAAACACTCAAATCAACACTCCCAGTGACACAAGCTACACTCATTAACACTGCATGTGCTGAGCACCTGCCGCACTGAGGCATGATTTATCAAAATCCACTTTAAATATAAACTGTCTTGTTTCCAAAGATGAAGATTTCAACTCGTCGCTCACTAATAAGAGCTTATAACAAACTGTGACAGTAATATTAACTGCTGCAAGTCCAGATTCTCTTTGTTTTGTTTGTTGTTTTCCTTCAGTGTGAGCAGAAGATTGTGCATTAGAAGCTCCACAACCCCACCTAGTGGTCAATCACTCTCATAACTACTGGTGTCTATGATGTAATCTTTAACTGTTTTATGACCCAAATATCTTCCATGTTATTCTTTTGTTGCTTTATTTTCTCGACCAAAGTGGAAAATGGCTACAAGATGAAGAAAACTGTTATAATTTCTTAGTCTCAGCGTCATTTAAGTTCCATCTTCTCTCATCCTGATCAAGGTTCTCATGGTACAGCAAGTGATAAAGATAATCTTATATTAAAGGAAGATCTTAGATGGCATTTTGGAAATGAGCTAATGATCCAAACTGATTTATATCTTCATTAATCTTCCTTTGTTATCATCTAAAAGTATGTGATCAAACATACCCACAAACAACACAATCACAGAGCCTGTGCTTCAAACATTTTCCGGACTTTATTATGATCCAAATTGGCTCACATGGTCCTTTTTCTGGCTGAATCTCACAAAAAATGAGTTGTCATGTTTTAATAAGCATAAATCCAGACCGAGTGAAAGCAACATTTTAACAATTAGGCTAAAAATGTAATTAATAAGGGAAATATGGAGAGGGAGAGAGTTCCTTCACTGGGTTTGACAGCCAGACTGATTGCGATTGAGCCAAGAAGAGCCAGTCTTCACATCGGCACAAACACAAAGACCCCCATTTAACCCATCAGGCTGTGACATGGTCCAGCATTTAAATGGGCTCTTCCTGAAACAATCAGACCACCTCGCAATTGCAGATTACAGTGAAGATACCCATCAAATGCAAAAAGGCTCTGAGGAATGTGCGTGTGTGTGTGTGTGTGCACATGGGGGTATGTAGGCTGACACACACATACACACATGTAAAGCCCCAGAGGGAGTGACAGGATAAGAGAGTAAGTGGATGTCACTTAGTCTGTGAAAGCCGGGCTTTTGTCACACTTAAATGTTGCTTGGTTACAGAAGCATCAGTATTATGGGAGTTGGCAATTACTTTCTACATCCATGACAGTGTGTTCAAGAGCACATAGCGTCATTATGACTACAGACCTTGTATTGATTTGTTGATGTAAACAGCTTATCCTGAGAGTTATACCATAAAGCAAGCTCAAAATAACCAGACCGTCTTTGCACGAGCTGGTTCGCCAAAACTTAAAACCCAGTCAGAGATAACAGATGAGTTCCCCTGAAAGGGATTGTTTGGTGCATCATTTGACTCACAAAATGGAGCGATTGCATGCTGCTTCAGTCAAGAGGAACAGGTTGTTATAATGGAGAGCTATAAAAAAATATTTAAAAAATATTACAGCAAAAAGCAACACTGTTGCTGCAAATGAGGCAAGAGAAGAATTCTAGCAGAAAATTACTGTTTGACTCAGTGCCTCCCGTTTATTTCTAACTGACAACCGCACATTAAAACTGCTGCAAAGAACTTTGTTTTTGTTTATTTTGGAGGCCCCTGTAGACAAAGCAATAAATGTTTCCACCATAATAACCACCAAATATAACATCACAAATAAAATCATTGAAACAAAAATCTCCTCCTGCTTCTTTTTAACTAGCTAATGTACTACAGTGGAAATCACTTTAGTTTTTGGCCACATCAAAGTGGACTGAATGTTTTGGATTGATCTGTTTATCTGTATAAAAACCAATAGACTAATCAATTTTCTAATTGGCATTCTGAGCTGTAATATAAGCAGCGTAAAAAGGACTTGGCAGAAAATCACGATCAAGCTTAAAATATCATTCAAAGTGGTGTACATTTGCTTCATAATGATTTTTTGTGCATGATCATTAGTTAAATAGTCATCTGTGACTGGTCAATTACATCATTCTAAGGTCTGCAATTTCTGAAAAGCAGATGGTTGCTATGACTGACAGATCGTTGCTATGGGTGCAGCTCTGATCATCGATTCTGGAGGAGCAATGAAATCATTTTTAAATAAATAAAACCTTTTCTAAATTAATATTTAGTGTCAATTTATTTATTTATTTTTCAAAAGTAAGTAGACGTGTAATAAGTGAAATAAACCCCTCCAGGGTGATTCAACACCCCTCCACATTACGTCGGGGTCCTGCACCACCCTTTTGGTGATTTATTTAATACTTTATTTTAATACTGATCCACTCACTGTGCATTACCCTGACATGATATGCTGTGTAGAGGTTTACTTGATAATATGAGGCAAAAAGGAAAAAATAATTTTCTGCACCACCAACTGAATACATGTTGGTTCCCATGGCAACATGATACATACAGATTGCACTGCTGCAATTACATTACACGGCTTCGTTTGGTGACATTACTAATGTATGGCTCAAGCAAATTTGCATATATAATGTCTTCCCTCAGCTGGGAATCTATAGCACTCTTAGAGAACATCATCAGGAAAATAATTAGTTTAACGGTGGCACTTTTTTACAGTTGATATAATCAGAGCAGGTTATGAGTTTAGCATTAATTACCCCAGCATATTTTTGAGAAACCTGAATATAAAACCTGGACTGGTCTGATAGAAACCTTATACTGTGGCATACAAACACCTTATCCAGGTTTCTGAACCATCTCATAGTAGCTGAGATGGTGATAAATCAAGACACACCTGCAAACAGACCATTAGAAACCTGGATACTGTTATGATTATGTATACAGAGATATGAATAACCAGAATTTCGTGTTATATATAAATGCCATATCCTGAATATATTCGAAAACAGGTTAAGGCACCACCACATTACACACCAAGCTCTTAGATATTCCACTAGGGCTGCACAATTAATCAAAATGTTGAAATTGCATACTCCGGGAGATTGTTCTTCCCAATCAGCAGCCGCTTTACTTGGCTAAAGTAATATTGCATTTTTGTTTCTTGTGCAATGTGTGTTGCCTTTGTATATTCAAAACTGTGTTTTATCTTTGTTTTATTTATCTGATTCTAATGGACAAGCAGTCACACCCTTTAGAATTTAATTCCATTCTTTATTTTCAGCGAGTTACAAAAAACGCTACAATATTATAATTTCATGATATGTGAATGGCAAGTAATTGGATTTCCCACGTGTGCTCTTGTAACCTCGTCAGCAGTTGCCGCCAATTTGAAGACAATCTCACCAACAACTGAGGCTGTCAGTCAGCTGTGAGTGAGTTTTGTTTTGTGTGTGTTTCTGTGTCAGTGTGATGGAAGTGGGTTAAGAGACAAATGTCAGAGGGGGTGTGTGAGTGTCATAGGATATCAGGGTGGAGATGTGTGCGTGTGTGTGTGTTATTCAGGCATGCAGCCAATGTGGAAGCTCAATCCACGGCCTCGTTTACAAGTGGAGACACTGCCTGATTACAGACATGTCAGTCACACACGCTGAGATTAATCAGCATGTATGTGAGTGTTTGTGTGTAACACAATGTTGGTGCTTCTGTTTAAGAAAGAGAATGAATCTGAGTAAATATTTTTCCAGGGTTTAGATTTAATTATTGATCTTTCATGAGTTTGCCGGAGTTCCAAGATGTTACTGAACCCTAAACCAGTCGCTATGGTTACACACAATTGTTTGCATATGCTAGAGAGAAAATGTGTATGTATGTGTGCAAATGTAAGTGTGACCATTCACACATGTGTAATTACTAATTTGCCTGACATGCTGTTGCAAGCTCATTCAAAACCCGCAGCTGTTACCCTCCACATCTAATAAACAAAAACACAAGCGAAACATGAAACCTAATCACAGTTTTTGAGATTAATTCTCAGGCACAGCTTCTTCATCAAAGCTGCCCTCTAAGATGCTTCAATATTCCTTCAATACTTCCCTTTTATTTCCCTTAAAGGAATAATTCTACGTGTTGGGGCATTTCCTGGACAAGACTCCAGGATGTGACTGCTTCTGGACAAGAAATAGTAAAAAAAAAAAAAAAACCTGTAACATGTAACTCACTCCATTCATGAGGTTCTCATGGTCTCCTGCTGGATGTCCATTTGCTGCCTTCTTCTGCCTACAAAGAGAGACAACGGAGAGACAAGACAAGAGAGAGACAGAAGGGTTAAAGGTGGCTGATTACAGAGCCCAGACCGACACCAGGCAGCTCTAAAATTGCAATTTGTGGTGTCAGCGTCTCGTGTGAATTCAAAGGAAAATTAAGCAGTTTCTCTCCTTGGATCAGGTGCAAGGCTCAGTCTTATTCACTGTTTAAGCTCTTGGCTGAAATGAGCAATAAATCTGAGGTTACAGTGCTGGTTTTCAGGGTTTTTTTGTAAATCAAAATGTAATTTCTTTGTCTCCTGCTTTCTGTTTTTTCTTACTACTTCCTCCAAGTGACAATAACACAGATGTTGGCATTAACCTGTGTACTGTTTTGTATTATTATTGCTCTTATTCATTGCTGTACTTCTTATCGACTATAGTCTGTAAGCCAAATTGGCCATTAGGGACATTATAGCTCTACTCCTGTTTACCTACTTGGGTGAATAGGACTCATAATTCTTCTTACTCTTGGGGGTTATCTATGAAAACAACTACAATGCTGTACATTCAACATTCTAGCCCATTTTGACAGCACACATACTCATTTATAATTGTTATATTAAACCCATATTATCCCTGAGGACATTGTTTATTCATACTCAGCAAAACCGTTCCTCATTGTTGCCTATAATTACTGTAGCTAAGAATGCCCTCTCAGGTATTTGTGGCATTTTCCACACAACAATGCAGAGCCGGCATTTCCAGCAAGAGGAGATTCTGTTTAAATAGTTGGCAGCAGGATGTATTGATACGTAACAGCAGGAAAATGTTACTGTAACACACATCTGACTGCCCTGACATCTTCTAAATTTATGTTTCCCAGAACTACAACAGCAATAACAATCATAAAGGTCAGTCCAGGGGTTCCCAAACTTTTTCATGTCAAGAACCAATTTGAATTTGATTTGATTTGAAATGATAGTGCTTTAAAGGGATAGTTCAACAGAATTTTCTGACAGAAAAACAAATATCACTCTCTCCAAATCAACCAAACTCAATAAGCAAAATCAGCTATTTTACCACACAGAACACTGAAGTTGCTGGTCTACTGCTGCATTGATCAGTTAGTTTGTTTGTGTAATTGTGGGACTTCTGTGTTTAAGAAGGATAGCTCCGATTCACCAAACTCACACAATAATACAAACAAACTAATAGATCAGGGTCGTGGTTGACCAGCAAGTCCAATGTTCTGCGAGATAAAATGACTGATTTCACCTGTGGAGTTGGGTTGGTTTGGAGCGATATTCAGCTTGCATAACAGCGTCTGATGGCAAAGTAAAGCAGTAAAAAATAAAAAAGTAAAACATTTATAAAAAATTAAAATATTCTATTCCTCCTTTTGCCAGGGACACCCTGCAACCCACTCAGTGACCACTGTTGGTCCCCGCACCCCAGTTTGAAAACAACTGGGTCAGTACATGTCTTTGTGTGTGTGTGTGCTCACCCCTGGCAACTCGCACACAGCAGCAGCAGCACAGAGACCAGCAGCAGAGCAGTGAGGGTGCTGAGGGTGATAGCCAGGACCAGCTGCCCGCTGCCCAGCCACGACGCCACCCCGGTAGCAGCTGCCGCCGCCCCCGATCCGACAACCCCCGCCTCTGGCCCCCACCACACTCCACTCAGCACCGGAGCCATGACGCATCACACTGTGGGAGGAGTGGACATCGGACAGGTACCGTCTAGAGAAACACAAGGAAAATAAACAAACATTCATAAAAAAATGTAATTAAGTTCTTTGCAAATTGAAACCCTCAAACAAAATTAAATAAATTACCCACAATGATTTTCTTTGGGCAGAGAAACAAACGGCTTTGACTAAACTGATCTTGTGGAACACTCACATTATGTTACCTTCAGTGAGATTAAATATGCAGTGGAAGAATCTGTATGCTTTCAATTTTTCAGCACATCCTAAATGATTATTGTTGGTTCAGGATAAGTATCATTTACTGATGGATACAACAAGCTGAACTGTGCAAACTGTCTTATTTGTCAAGCAAACATACAGGATTGAGTTGATTTTTGTGCAGCTGCTTCACTGCAGCAAAATTAATCAGAGCAGCAGTGATCAGTTGATTAATCAATTAGTCGACTGATAGAAAATTGCCAACTATTTTGATGACTGATCAGTCATTTCAGTCATTTTTCAAGCAAGTAATGACTAACATAAAAAGAAAAAGAAAAAGAAAAAATAAAAGAAAAAGAAAACCACATTTGACATGTTTAATAAAACATGTTTTACTGATCTGACACCCTGAAATCTTACTTTTATGCAGGTCTTGTTATGTCCTTGATCACTTGACTCCTCATCATTAATTAATTAAGAATAAAAGGTTAAATAATATAATCAAATCTGCTGTTAACCAGCAGCTCAACTGTGCACTGTAACCAGCAGGTGGCAGCACACAGCAGAGTCAGACTGCAGTGCAGACAGGGAGTCTGCTGCAGTGGCCCTCACACCACCAGAGCCTTCAACAACTGGTGTCTGGGCTCTGCGCACAGCATAAGCAACCTCATCACGTCTCTGTCTAACAGCCAAAGTTGGGTTTCGCTGAACTGATGGAGCCCCTGATGTTATCATGGGTGATTTATGGCGCTGGGTGGGTGACTCACGGAGAAGGGAGGTGGCGGCAGGGATGAGCTCGTGTGCAACTCTGAGCCTCAGAAAAACTCCCAAATAAAACAAATAAATGTGGAGGGTTTGTGTGTGCATGAGAGGACATTTGGCACTGCAGTGCAAGATAGGAATGAAAAGTAGGGTTGGGTATTATTTGGATTTTAACCTTTTTGATTCAGTTTCTGATTCTGCTTATCGATCTCAGTTCTTAACAATTCTCTGTTTCGATTCTCAGAGTGTCTTCCTGCATTCTTCACAGCAGAGTTGGGTAAAATGCTAATTACCCGAGACTCTGTGCGTGCTCCACCTGAGTTTGGGCTGTTTTGGGCAGTTATCCCTATAATATCCTGTAGGCACAGGTAAGCGTTCCAGTGTCTGTGATCAATCATCCACTTCCACAGGCTACATGTTTGTTACTCTACTCGTGAAGCCTGATTCAGTGATGAATGTGATTGCATGTTACCTCTCCAGATCTGCCGCTCTGAAGTCCGAGCTCTGGTTTTAGGCTTCTTTAATTTACTTTAGCCTGACTCAACTGCGTTTTTTTTCCTGCTTTGCATCAGGATTAGGGGGATTGTTGGTGTACCCCCTTCTTTAACTTAGAGAAAATAAAACCCAATGCCCCCTCATAGATGGTGCCTATGACCACTGATAAATGTTAACAGTGGAAACTGCGAGCTAAGCTAATGTTAGCTAGATAACCGTAGCAATGGTGGTCTCGTTTCTGGTTTCTTGAATATTTGGGAGTCTATTGAGGCTGGTTTACTGTAATGATAGAGAATAGCCGTTCCTTGTAACACATTTTGCAGCATAACATTTGCTAAACTGAGGTGATCATTACAAGATGGTTAGACTGAGAATAATGCTAGATTAATGATTTAATGAAATAAATGCATCAGAGGACTGGAATGCATGCATGCAGTCAACTCACATGTCTGTGGGCCCAGTTGAATAGCCAGATTGATATACAGTAGGTGTTTGCAGTACATGGTTTAATTTGAAACTAATCTATAAGAATCTATATCTATAAGAAGAATCTATAAGCAGAATTAGAATCATGATTTTGGAATTGGTTCTTATTTGGCCTTGGTTCTCATTGCCCCACCTGAATGAAAAGGTGATCAAAAAGTGGAGGTGACACGCAGGATGACTGACAGGGAAAGATGGTGAGGAGGAAGGAAAAAAATACACAAAGTCAGGGATGTTTTCTCTCTGGATGTCTATCTATCTGCCCTCTTTTGCGTGTCCTTCTCCTTTCAATGAGCCAACAAGACAGCTGGCAAGGATCGGGAGACAGTGACAAAAATATGTCAATCTTTCCTCGTCTCTTCTTCTCTGGCATGTGCAGGAGCCAAACTCCTGTCTGGAGCATTGTGTATGTGCGTAAAGAGTATGTGTACTTTGTGCTGGTGGTGAAAAACTCCATTGTGCCTCTCTGCTCGCCTATGCTAATGCGACCAGGGAGTGTGGGAGTCAGGGAAGCAAACGCTCCTCCGTCTTTCTAGCAGCGAAGGAAGTTTTGTGGCAAATCAGACGGAGCTGCAGAAGCCAATTTTAACTTCTTCTTCAAAAGGCCACTGAGGAATTCCTGTTTTTGTTGAAATGCCGGGTTGTGTTTTCCCGGATGAAAAACACACCGGGGCTCATGTTGCTATCAGTGTGAGTGGCTGGTGAGAGGCAAACACAACCTTACCTTGACACCTTGGATGATTAGTCAGGTTGGCCTTGCCTGGAAGAGAGCAGATAAAAATGAGAAGGGGGGGGGGGTTACTCTTAGCACTGAGTTGAATATTCTCCTTGGAGGGTGTGTGTGTGTGTGTGTGTGTGTGTGTGTGTGTGTGTGTGTGTATGCATTAATGCAGGCTGGGCAAGTGTGTGTGTGGGAGAGCAGCAAGGGAATTGTGAGTGTGTGTGTTTTTTTAAAGGGATAGTTTGGGTTACTTGATATAGAGTTGTACGAAGCACTTATCCATGGCCAGTGCATTAGTTACAGTAGGTGGTGGATGGCATGCCCCCCAGTTTGAAGAAGCAGAGAGGAGTACTAGCATGGAAGCTAAGCAATGAACTTCTGAGGACAGAGTCAGCCACAAAAATCTATTTTAGCCACTTAAAAAGTTGGAGCTGCGACAATTAATTGTTTAGTTATCAACTATTAATTTAGCTTATATCAATCAATTGGTTTGTGTCATTTTTTTTTAAAGAAAAATAAGTTTAAAAAATTCTTATTTCAGCTTTCTAAATGTGAATAATCTCAGTTTTCTTTACTCCTCTACAAGAGTAAACAGAATATCTTTGGGTTGTGGTTGTGGAGGCAGAATTATGAATTGAACCTATGGAGTTTGGTTGGTTTGGAGAGAGCGATATTTGGCTTATATAACGGCAGTTTCATGTCAGAAAAGGCTCTCTGATGGCAA
This sequence comes from Lutjanus campechanus, assembly GCA_027495735.1. NCBI lineage: Eukaryota > Metazoa > Chordata > Actinopteri > Lutjaniformes > Lutjanidae > Lutjanus > Lutjanus campechanus. Next base: position 11,274 of record JAJHUR010100735.1, on the reverse strand, counting down.
AGTAAAGTGATAAAATATTCTAAATATAGTGTACACTTAAACTTATATTGATTTTTTAAGTGGCACAAATATGTTTTGCCGCTGAGCCTGTCCACAGCAGTTTACTGCTTAACTTCTGTGCTGGTACGTCTCTCTGCTTCCCCAAACTGAGGTTGTGCCGACCGCCATCTACTGTGGGTAATACACTGACTATCAAAAAGCTCCTCATACAAGCCCACTTCAAATAAACTGAACTATCCCTTTAATACCCATATCAAATACATAATGGATAACAAGCTGCCTGCAACCTCTCAGACACACACACATACACACACACTCTGTTTTAACACACACACACACACCTTCAGGCATGTGCAGGGCCTTCAATACTCTCACAAACACACACACACACACACACACACACACACACACACACACACACACAATGTCCTTTTATTGAACAGTCTGCCCATGTAACTGAGAGGATAATAACCTGGTGACATCATTGTATCATATAACACATGATACAAACATCATGGACACACACAGCCATACACTCTCCACTGTTTCAGACTGTAAACTTGCTGAGATTTTGACCTTGATCTCCTGATTCTTCCTTGAATATTTTTAACATCAAGGTCTACGCTTGGTGAAAAATGGTTTCAAGCCACCACCCTTAACATGACTGATAAATTCCTTCATTGGGTGTCGTCTCGTCTGAGAGTATCGTGTCCAGGTGTCACTATTTGCCACTGTGTGCCAGCTCGTGTGTGTCTCTGCTGGCACTTAAACCAGAATAATTACCGGCTGCCACAGCACTGTGTCACCATGGCAACATTCCCTTCTTCCTATCAGCGCTATTTATGGTGGTAGAGAGAAAAAAATGCACAGAAATGTTTTGAACGCAACTCATACTGGTAAGGAATATTATGCTGCAGGTGTGTGTGTGTGTGTTTAGGTATGTTATTGGTTTTAGGTGTGTGTTGTTGTGTTTTTAAACCCAGCTACCCAGCTCAGTCTCTGCTGTACTTGCACTGGATGATGATGATGAAGATGATGAAGTCGATAGAAAAGTTCAGGTCCAGCTGCTAGACAACCAGACAGGGTCCAAGTTACTTGTTTCCAAGGATTTCAACCTCATCTCATGGGCTTAACGAGCTGACAGAGCTGCCCAGTTGTCATGGAGACAGACTAGTTGTTATCACATGACCTAAGTACGTAAATCAGGTCTTGTGATAACAGGTGGTCGTACTGTATGGGGGCATATCATAACTCCTGTCTCTGATCAAGTATGGTCACTCACGTTGAATAGATACAATCTCCATGGCAACTGAGCAACTCCATCGGCTGAGGGAGGCAGATGTGTTTGAAAGCTTTGGAAACAACAAGTGTTAAGATGCTGTTTGCAAGATCAATAATGAACCTTCTGTTTGTGTCAGTTTAGTTAGGTTCAGTTCATGTCAGTGGAGAAGTCATTTAATCAAAAAATAAGACAAAATTAAATTATTTATTTGAACAAGTAAGAAATAAAAATCAAAATAATAAAAGAAGAAAAATTGGCATTTACACATTTCGAACTAAATAATTTAGTTGTTCTTTCATTAAATCTCAATGGACGAATGAAATTACCTTGACATGTTGAAGGTGGAAAGATTATTTTTAATGATTAATTGAGGGATGCTCAGACCTGACTCTTTCTCTACTCTCCCAGTAGTGATTCAGATACCTGAACTCAGAGTTAAAGGTGCAGTAAGCTATTCTGGAGAAAGATACACAGTAAATGGCTCATTCTAAGGTAACTAAAACAAAAATATTCTTATTTTCAGGTGACTATACACCAATGAAAACATACTGCCAATAGAGCCCCCTAAATCTTACACAGTGGACTTTTCAAATAGAGTTTGTTGTCTCATTGACGTTTCTAAGTCAGTTTGATGACTTTGCAACTCTTCTCTACTTATTCCTTTGTTATCCTATGTGTTAGTGTTTGCCTTTATCCTAAAATAATTAAGTAAATATCACATGGACTAACCTATGAGGTAGGGAGCTCCAGCACACTCCTTGCACTTGCATCCATCCTCTTTCATTCCAGTATTCCCTGTCTCCTGCTCCACTTTACTACATTTCATGTCATATCTCCGCCATCTTAACTCAAATGGTATGAAGAACCTGTTAAGTACAAACACAGATCCATCTCTGGATAACATTGCTGACATATTTCCCTGCTGAGCAGAAAATATGTTCAGAGTAAACCATCCATTCTTCCCTCTGAGGACACACTCCATTCCTAAATACTTGATGAATACCACACATAAAAGCTCTGAGTCTTTTTCACAGTGGAAAACTCCTCACAGGCCACCACCACCATGTGATACAAGACACCGAGCCAAGGACTACAACTGTATGCTCTCATGCTGTCATTCTCTTTCTCCCGGCGCTTTCAGGCTTTAATGAAAGAAAACAGAAGCCTTGGAAGAGGGACAATCAGTGTGGCTGTCTTGTGTTTCATGCCATTGAAAATAACTGACTGGAAAAGACATTTGAAAAGGAATGTGTTTTGGGAATTAAAGGCTAGAATCCAAATTCTACCCTCACACAGCTGTACACACAAAAACACAGACCTGAGATTAACCAAAAGTCCCATCAATCCATAACCTTCCATGCAAGAAAGTAGAGCCAAGGAATCCAATCTGAGCCCTGCTGCTCTACAGGCAGAGACCTAACCTGACACTGCAGTGAAGCATGTGTGTGTTTCATCTGTTGGACAAGCTGTTGGACACCAGCGATAGACAGAGGCAGAAAGAGAGAATTAACATCCACAGGCAGAGCAGTGCTTCACTTTTCTGCGGATGCCTTTGTGGCTGTGTGACACCTCCCTCTGCAGGGTCCTCTGGGTGCGCGCAGACGGGGAAGGTTTACAGCTGGATGGCTGCTGAGAAAATGAGCCCCAGGAAGCTTCTCAGAGGAGAGCCAGAGGCATTTCCACAATAATAAATAATCCAGTTTTTAGGGGAGAAAAAGCCTCAACTTTCTTTAAGAAGTAATGCTAGTGTGGTGCACTGCAGGAAGCAAGCAGAAAGTAGCATTTCTAAAATTATAAAAGGAGTTAGGAGAAGAGAAAGTGATGACTAGAGTTTAATCCAAACAATGACGGTTTCTGCTTCGTTCGCAGAGGTGACTTTTTGTGCAACGTTCTGGGAAATGAACCAGGAGTTGCTGTCACACTCTTAGAGATATAGGTTCCAAAAGGGTTCTTCCTGAAGGGCTGAGGTTCTACCCAGAACGTTCACTTCTGATGAACCCTTTTTAGAAGAAAGGGTTTATCAAGGGTTCTTTGTAAGACAAGGGGTTCCATTAAAGAACCTTTTTGGAAGAAAGAGTTCTTCAAGGTTTGTTGAAATACTTTAGAAAACCGTTAGAATACAAAAATGTTCTCAGTAGAACCCCCATAGTGGGTTGGGGATAAACCCTTGGAATATAAATAGGTCTAGCGTAGAAGGCCCTGAGTGTGTTCTACCTAAAATTCTTGGAATATAAAAAGGTTATCAGTAGAACCCCATGGGTGGGTTCTTGTTTGCACCCAGAGGGTGGAAAGGTTCTGAATAGAACCCCAGAGAAGGTTCTGGGTGAAAGAGGTTCTCTGTAGCACCTCTCACAGGTGGTTCTGCGTGAAACTTTCAGAGATGGTTCCAGGTATAACCCTTCATGTTGGGTTCTAGGTAGAACTCGGAATGATTTCCAAGCAGAGCTTTTATAAAAGGTTCTACCAGGAACCAAAAAGGGTTCTCCTATGGGGACAAGCTGAAGAACCCTTTATGGTTCTGATTAGGACCTTTATTTCTAAGCGTATACAAAAGCACTGTATGCAAAAGCACTACTTCGTCTAATTTTCTGTGATCTTCCTGGACAGCAAAAAAAAAATGAGACAACAAGCACGTGCACAGTCCACATTTAGCAGTACACACATAATACCAGTCTTACTGACACCACACTTTGTAGCCCTGCAGGGAGTAAACACACAACCCAAAGACCTTATGCTGACGAACAACAGCACAGACCCCTGCAGGGTCTCTGCACTGCTTTATACACTGTGCACCAAATTTCAAATAAAACTATTCCAGTGAAACAGAAAAAGGGAGACATCAAAGCCTCGTCTAACAGCCCTGTCATCTCTGTTTCTCACCCCCAGCAGGCAGCATCATGCCCCAGCACCGTGAGCTATAGCTAGTGGTTGTCAGAGGAGGAGTGCCTCGTTTGTTGACATTATAACATCAACAGGGTGATGCATGTGGGCAAAGCTAAGGTAAATCAATGACCTGTCAACCATAGACACAAGTTTAGAGCTTGGTCAGTTAATTGATTAGTTGTCAACTTTTCAACTGTCACCAATTTTGATAATCGATTAATCGTTTCGGGTCGTTTTTCAAGACAAAAAAGAAAAACAGCGACCGTGGATGCAGCACATAATGTACAACACACTGACCATCTTGTGTCCTGACTGCAGGGCCATTTGGATGGTGGGGGTGGGAGAAATGGGGGAGGGGAGAAGAAGGATAGGGGACTGCTGCCAAAGGGAGGAGAGAGCAGAAGATAAAGAGAGAGAAAGAGAGGGGTGGGGGGTCATCAAGATGTCGTGCTGGATGTACAGAGACTATAATGCAACCGAAAGACAACAGAATTTGATTAAGACGGGAGGGGATGAGTCTAAAAAAAGATATTAAAAACAAAGAGAGAAGTGGGAAAGGAAACACGTGTAGGGAAACAGAGGTGTCTATGTACAGTATGTGTGTGCATAGTCATAGTGACACAAATACGTACACACACATACACACACGCCCATCCCCAGGGAGCGTTGATGAAATTCAACTCCCCACGGGCTGCAGTCTAAGAGGGACCCTGCTCTGACTGAGACAATGCAATTAAGTGCATACATGCAGAGAGGCAGCCATGTCTGTTGAATTAAATGCATCATTACAAATAAAGAAATCTACAAGTGTCATTTCATAAATGACGAGTGTGTGTCACTGTACATTCAAGGCTAGTTGGTCTTGTGCGATCTAATTTACTAATCACTGTCCGTGTCTGTGTGTGCCTGTGTATGTGTGTGAACGAGCTTGAGAAACAGGTGCTTCTGATCAAGGGACATAATTCATGTTGCCACGGCAACGCTGCCCATCCTAAGGGTTAATGGCTTTAGCATGAGAAATTGATCTATCCTCCCTAAATGGGGAAATTGAAACTGCATAATTTAGCAAGGCTCCCCCCTTTCCTCCCTCCCTCCCTCCCTCTCTCATATTACAGATATACGTGTTATATCTTCATCCATACACATGACTACACTCTTCCCCCTCTCTTGCAAGACACAGTCGCTTTATCTGCGAGCAGCGACATTTATATCGATCTCCCACTGGGGGACACATAAACGAAATATGAAGCATTTTCCCCCCGAGCAGATAAACGTTTCACTCCCAGAAGATTCAAAGAGATACAACAGCCAAGCAACCAAGAGGCATCTTTTCTTTCATTCTGGAAAGTACACTGAACATGTGCACATTAGTACTTTCTTTTCCCTTTTTCTGTCTGTGTAATTCAAAGTTCAAAGCAGGGCCCGATCAATACTGGATTTTTGGGACTGATACCGATATTTTACAGTTTAACAGTATTGTACATTATCCTGCTCACTACACTTAAAGAAAAATCAACAATTTGATACAAAATATTAACTTTGTGCAGAACTGTGTCCATAGCAACGGGCTGTTGGGCAGAAATAACAGATGTTAGAATGCTGTAATTGGCCAATCAGAATTGAATATTTAACTAAGTTGTGTTATAATAATAGTTTTTTTTATCCATGACATCAGGGTAGCCTGATATCAGGCTGAACTGTCAACTCATTACACTTAATTTCCAGAGAATCAGTCGACTCAATGGAGTGGGTGGATTTAAAGGTCTGGACGCAGGCTAACATCAGGGCACTGAAACAGTAAAATTTCATGAGTATTTTTAAGAATTATAAATAACTATCAATAGTCAATAAATATATGAATTAAATTATAGCAATGTGCAGTACAGTGAATGTGTACAGTAAGTGATCAGGGCATATATTGAGGGGATCATGTGGTCCGTATGATCACTGAGCCTGATGGCATATTTGCACCACAATGAAAACATTTTGCAAGAGGTCAAGTACATCCTCCAGTCATCGCTGTACTATTTTATTTTAAGACCTTCATGACCACATTTTACAGGACAGCAGGCTGGTCTCGTAGTTAACCCAAGAATCAGATTTCAAGAATTCAACTTCATCTTCTGTTCTCTTGAATCCCTCCCAGCTGCAACGCTGCACAGAAACAGCAACACGTGTCTTGTGTCTTCACCATAAATGACAGCGTCCCCCTCTCCCTGAGCATTTCTGTGTCCTGTCCTGACCCACTAAAGTCCACAGAGGCTCTGTGTGTATGTGCAGGCTTTGTATAAACAGGCGTGTGTGCCTGTAAAATCTGCCTCTAGTTAATGTCACACAGCCCCATGGGAAAGAAACATTTCCTGTGTTCCTCCCCCGTTTATTTTCGAAGACACTGATGACCATGAAGTCGTAGAAAGGCCTGCAGATGTTTTTGCATACTGAGACACTGCTGAACCAGAAACTACTGTATTTTAATTAGATGAACACAAAGCTTTAGCTAAATTGAGGCTGGACCTCCTCTGGCATTTTACTTATCTGACTACTGATTATTAAGCTCTGAATTTCAGGATATTTTTGCGACTAATAGAGGATGGTAACCTCACTTTTAAAAAACAAAAAGCTTTTATGTGGTATATAAATTACCATATTGTTCAGCATAGTTCACATTTTGTCTTATTTTCTCAAATTTTTCGTATCTTTCGTGGGGGTTTTTCCTCTCTCCTACTTTATCTACCCTATTATCGTCTGCCCGAGGCTGTTGCTTTGCATTTAAATGGTTTAGACTTGATTCTGTGTGCGTTCGTTCAGCTAAGCTCAACAGTGTGTGACTGTGTGAGGCGCTAGCACACTCTACAGAAAGAACACGCACTCTCTCACCCTCAAACACTTACAGCCTTTCAATTTCAGTTCCACTTTTCTCCTTCCCTCCCTTCTTTCTTCCTCATGAAAAACAGCTTTCTCAGGCTCGGTTCGTTGTGTCTCTCTTAGACATGATAAATCTTTCAATTTCAACTCTAGTTCACACACTCCCTCTCTCTGCTCATCATAAAGGAGAAGTGTGCAACATGGTCAGTTTTAAAGAATCTCATCCATGACTGTCTGCAGTTCTTTGGCAATCACCAACATTTTCAAGTGTATTTTATATTTATAAACATTTTCACCACTTTACTTAGCCGTCAGACAACTTTTTTTGAAGGGAAACAGCTGTTCTTTAAGTCAAATATTGCTCTTTTCAAACCAACCAGACTCTTTAGAAGAAATCAGTACTTTTAGACTGCAGGACACATGAGTTGCTCATTAGCCGCTGCCTCAATCTGTCTGTTTTTTTGTGTTATTATGTGACTTTGGTGATAGCTGTCTGACAGCTAAGTAAAATGGTGAAAATATTAAAAATAGCATAGACTTAGACTGGTATTTGTTTTGTTTAGGTGGATATTTTTAAGTAGCTAAAACACCTTTTGTTGCTGAGCCTGTCAACAGCAGTAGATTGTTTCACTTCCATACTGGTGCCCCTCTCTGCTTTTCCAAAGTGGGGGCAACGGGCATCTACTGTAAGTAATACACTGGCTTTGAATAAGTACCTCATACAACCCTGCATCAAATAATCCAAACTATCTCTTTAAGGTTTTTTATCCTGCTGCTTAGCAAGCACACATCAGTTAAATATTAATGTTAATATAATGATCTGAGCTAAATTACACACAAGCCATTTTTTTTAATTCTCCACATCCTGACGAAGCACTTTCGTTTGCCTCTCCAGCAGAAAACTGCATTCTGTCATTGTCTCAAATTGATTAGCTTTGTGACAGCACCACTGCTCAGCTAATAATAAAATGCTAAAACAAAAAACAACTTCAGTAATTGTGCAGTGGAGCAATTTTCTGTGATTAAACAAACCAGCCAGGCGTGTCATCCAAATATGTAAATGTGAGCATGGAGCGTGAAGAGACGGATTGTTGTAATGATTCCAGGGATTGTCACTCATGTTGTAAGTGACCTTCTCTGCAAACACTAATATGGGGGGTCGAACTGTTGAACTCTGGGAGTCTGCGGACGGAGGGCATGGACGGGCCTGCACAGTGAGGTTGCTAACAAGGGGTGTCAATGTGTGAGAGTGTTTCCCCTTAACATTCCCTAGATGTTAAAATGTCAAGTTTTGCTGATGTAAAACTATCATTTGGTGCATTTTTCAGACATTTCTGGGAAGGTTTGTTTAATGCTCCAGGAAGGTTTCATTTCAACATTCTCTACATGTTGAAATATCACGTTTTTCCTGCTTGAAAACAATGTTATTGATGCATTTCCAAAACATTCTGGGAAGGCTTGTTGAATGATCCCTTAGATGTTAAAACAGCAAGTTTTTCTACCGTAAAACTAACATAAAGGTTACAGTCCTAGAAAATTCTGTACATTTCAGCAACATTCTTACAGGAGAATATTATCAAAATTTACCACATGGAACATTTTGGACATGTAACATTGAGAGGATTACCTAAAAGGGTACCAGCAGGGAACCTCAGGGGAACATTACAAAAATGGCCCCCCAAAAACATGTTACTTTATTGAGTTTTTAGAATGTTTTGGGAGTATTTCTTTAAACAAAAACATCTGCACATTGTCCCTAGAACGCTGTGGGAGGGTTATCAAATAGAAACCTGTATGCAACTTTCCAGGAATGTTATGGGTATGTTTTGTGTTAGCTGGGTCCCGCTCTCCAACTAAATTGATACTGAACTTGAAAAACACACCTTTAGATACACACTCATGTACACACACACACACACACGTACCTCTGATTAGGAAGCAGTAGATTTATTCAGTGCTGAACGACTGCATGCATAAAATTTCTCTATCACTGTCACCTTGAGATGAAGATTAGCATTAGAGTGAATGAGGAGTAGATACGACCACATCATTATTCAGTGGCATTGGCCTTTATGTGTTGAATGGCCGCCAAGATAAAGGGATTATCAGGCTGGATGGAATAGGATGAAGGATGTGTGTGTGTGTGTGTGTGTGTGTGTGTGTGTGTGTGTGTGTGCGTGTGTGTGTGTGTGTGTGTGTGTGTGTGTGTGCGTGTGTGTGGTAATTCTTTCTAAAAGCTCATAATGAGATGCAACAGATGCTAAGAGACGCATGATCTCATTCTCGCTGTTGCAAATATACACATGGACGACATACACACACACTTTCCCAATCAAAGACGCATTAACGACCACTGATATAATTCTTTCTCCTTCCAGCTCTCACAGACACACCCCAGAGCTGCAGAGGCTGTACACCATCGTCGCCACCGCTGCTTTGAAAAACTGCCACGCAGCACTTCATTTATCTCCTCCTGTGACACCAGCCTTTTGGACAAAAGGCACAGGGCAATAGGGGGAATTAATAAGAGGTGTGTGTCTGTGTGTGTGTGCAAGGAGATGAGCAACTGAAATGGAAATGTGATCCATCTTTACAAGGCTCTAACCACAGCAGGGGTTGGTTTATTAGACGACCCAGACGGAGCGAATGGCAGGGGGTCGGACCCTTTCAACCCTCTGTAACGTTGGACTATAACACATTGTGGCTGCATTTGAGGGGGAACACAAGTCTGGTGCTAATGGGAGTGTGTGTGTGTGTGTGTGCATACTTGAGGAGAGGTTAAGGAGCAAGAATGGGAGGAGGAGGAGGAGGATGGGGAAGAGTTGGGAATGAAAAAGTGAAGGAGTGGAAGGAGGCTGAGGCGTGCTGATGCAGCTTGTGACCTTTCGGTGTGAGCCATTTTTCAGACATACTTCTACTGGCTGGAATTGTTTAATATCACACACACTCACACACGCTCAGCTCTCTTCCTCCCAATCTGGTTCTGGTGATTCCTTGTCCTTCACCTCACATAAACCAGCAGTTCTTCCACTGTTTTCCGTTTCATCTGTTCCTACAATTTGTATCTCCATTCTCTAGAGCGTGACCGATATATCAGGCTCTTTATTTCTAGTATATAATGCAGGAAAGAAAAATTCTTGTGGTTATGGGCGCCTGTTTTAAGGTGGAGGTGTGAGTTTAATATGGCAGGAAAATTTTCATTTACACATTGCACTGCAATTTCTGAGTGCAATTTCTGCTCTTTTACTATAAAGCTCAGTTAATATTGTACTATTATTCATTTTTACTATTCAGTTTTTCATTGTGTTCTGTAATTTCTCATATTATATGGCATATAGTATATCATTAATCAGACCAATAACTAACAGCAGTCAGCGTCAAACAACCTTATCATCTTTTAGCAGTTAGTGTTTCATGTCTAAGTGTATACATACAGAGTTCACATTTTGGATTTTGTCGCCTCAACTCCCTACTGACTCCCGTGATTCAGCCGAGCTATTTTAGTTAGAGAAGCCCATGTGACTAAGAGGTGAACCCTTTCAAAAATTTCGATGTCTCGCTAAATAACTTGCTGGTTGGTGGACCAGATACACGCAGAACTAAACACAGATTCGCATCACTGTTCATTCACTGTCTATCCTCTGTGTGGATGACTGATTGTGGAATGTTTTGTTGTATTTTGTGATTTTCTTTTTTGTGGCAGCAAAGATTTTGCCGTGGCATAGTATGTTGTATGACTAAAAAATGGCACACATTTGCTCCCCCAAGTCTTATAGTGGAGGTACAGCCACTTCATTTGCTCCATTGCTCAGGCACCTATGTTTGTGGTTATATGTTGATATCACTACAAAGTTCATCCTGCAGAAGGCGTTGCAACAATACTGTGGCAAGCAGCACAGAGTGAAATGCTTGTTTAGCTTTTTTTAAAATTCCTTTTTATTTTCTCTATTTAACTTAAATATTCTTTAATGAAGTTATTAGTTTAAGAAAGCAGCAGTCTCCTGACAACCTTTGCATAGTCACAATGCTGCAAAATCTGTGCAGAATCCACATCTTTTTTCACATCAGGTCCAAGATTCACTATATCGGCCACCATAATGGTGATTGGTGAATTTTTCAACTACAAAAATCTGTATCATTATCAGACTCAAAGATCCCGTATCGGTCGAGCTCTACTGTTCTCTTCCTTCCTCTCTTTGTCTTTCTTCTGGTCTGTTCTCCCTCCACCTTTTTCACTTCATTTA
>JAJHUR010100733.1:0-14393 GCA_027495735.1 Lutjanus campechanus | reverse complement strand
TATGTACATACCATTACGCACGTCTGTCCACTGTGTTTACCTTAATTAATAAATGAATAACTTCCGAACGACGCAGGGCTGCTACATAATAACTACACACATCAGACCGGCTGGTTTTAACTCTGCATTCTGCTGTTCGTGCAGGAGGGATCGGATTACTAGCTGTCATTAATCCTGTGCATCACAGGCTCTTTTCCAATTTATATTTTTAAAAAAAGAACAAAAAAACTCAGCAGTTCATGTTTTGTTTTGTTTTTTTAAATCCATTACGAAGCAAACACTGGTGTGTCATATTTTCAGATATGATGGAAGGAGATATGATGAAATATTTACAAAATGAAATACAGTAGAATTACAACTGAAGTAGTGTCAGTTTGATGTGATCATATGAACTGCTTCAGAAAAGTATTTTTTATTTCATTTCTGTCATAATGCTACTAAAAACCAGAGCATCTGCCTCCGGCTGCAGACTTCTGGTCCTGTGTCTTCACGTCTGCACCATTAAGACGACATTATGATTTTTTCAGAGAAGCATATTTCCATTTGAGCTGTTGATGTCATGCTTCACTGTGGTAGGCACAGTTGTTTCGGAGTGATAAGGCCAGTGATGTGACTCGCTGAGAGTGTATTTAATAATCACCACACCCTCTGTATGTACGTATGTATATATTGTACGGGTTGCGATTCATTGTTGTATTAAATAGTCACTACTACTGACTGCTGTTTGCAAGCCAAATTGGCCCTCCGGGACATTAAAGCTTTACTCTACTCTGATTTAAATTCCACTTCAGCCGGCCCTTTTGCACTTTGCTGCTGCAGCACATACACAGACCAAAATAGTAGTTGAGCTTGGAGACGCCCACACAGTCCATGCGCCCCAGACCTACCGCTTTGCACTTGTCATTGTGCTTGCTTAATTAAAATGGGGCCCTTAGTCTTGTTAACATCTTGTAACAGCTCATCTTGTGTGTAAGCTCATCATTCTAAGGCCGTGCAAAGGGCAGGATATAATTGAAGCAGTAGCACACTTTCTGGATTCTTTGTTTACAACACATTCAGTCCTTCAGGCCCTGGTTTGTTGGTGTTAAAGGGTGATGACCTCAGCTACAGGATGCAAAAGTAACATTTTTGTTCACCATCCCAAATGATTAATGATTGTTCAAATTTAATCAGGCACCTAATAGATTCCCATGTTTTCTGGGGCATGGTGAGTGGTGCACATGTCCCAGCCACTTGCGCATTTTACCAGGATTTGGCTGGTGGCTGGTGCTAACTGCCCCGACTCAACTGTACTGTGTAGATGAACTGTTTGACCTTCTGTCCAAAAGTAAAGCTATAAAAAAGTTTTAGGAACTGCCGAAGTATCTGCAGTAGTTTCTGCTGCGTTTTTATACCTGCATTATATTGACAATGTTCCAAAGTAATGCATAAAATAACCAGAGGTAAGGAAAGAGAAAAATGAACAATCTTCAGAACTCCTGTTTTAGTTCATAAGGATCATGTTGACCCAGGGGGCTATTAACTGTAACCTGACAGGTGTAACGAGACTGTACTTGAATACTCTCACTCACACACACTCCCCGCCATGTGAAGAGGCAGAGCTTGAATTGATAATTGCCCCCATATCTAATTAAAATCAAGCCTGCTCCTCTTTCTCCGGCTCTTTATTCGCTGTGACAGCCCCACATGGAGATGTTAATGGGAGTTTTCTGAGGAAGACGGCAGATCGCTCCGGGGCTTCACATCGACTCATTTGATGATAATGTCAGATGGAGGCTATAGGTATCTCTGTCCACTGGTGAAACTGAGCCTTACATGGAGACTGTTAGATGAACCAAAGGCATGTTTCCAAACCTGCAGTGCAGAACTTTTGTCTTCCCCTTCTGACAGTGAGAGTAATAACACAAACACTTCTTGCCCCCTATCTCACCCACCCCCAGGAGTGCTCTTTTCAAATGTTACAACACTCAAAACCCTGCGTTCAGAAATAGTAACAAAAATATAGAGAAACACCCACAGCTCTGACACCATAGTCTGCAAGTATCCATAAGTAAATGTAATAGCTACATAGCCCTCTCCAACAGAGAGGCTGCTCACTTGCTTGGCCCAGTCCAGCTACATTTCTAGGTTCAGCCACACCCCAGCTCAGGTAGCCCCATAGAATAAGACCAATGGAGGCCAGTTAAGACAGAATCGAGGTGGTTTACTTGCAGGGTTTAGCTCCTAGCTGATGGTCAGTCAGCATCCCAGTGAACGCAGCCAGACCGGGACCAAACACAGCCCCAGAGACCAACAGGGAATACAGTACCAAGGTGGCTTACTGCTTCTAACTGTAGTGCTGTTAGCTTCATTAGCCATGGAGCTAGCTGACTCAGCCAACAGCAATACCTCCTTACTGTATTCTCAGTTTTCGAAGGCTGTGTTAGGTCCTGCTCCAACCACGTTCAATGGGAGGCTGCTGAGCCCGGTACTGTCGCCTGCTAACGACAGCTACAGTTAGCGGCAGTTAGCAGTTAGCTATTTTAGCAACAAGAAAAGCTGTGTTCATCAGGAAACTCTGTAAATCACAGAGGACAATCAGAGGGAAAACCAGAAAACATTTTCTCTATAATCCAGTTTCACTTGAATCTGTGAATAAGATGATAAATTTATACTTTTGTACAGTAATCAATGAGGCCCAGCCACAAATTTCCAAATCCTCCCATGGCGAAGTCATGACCCTTCCTACTCTACCTGTGATTTTCACCATGATATTCTTACCCAAACTCAAACAACTTACTCCTCATGCCTCCTCAGGCAGCGAGCACTAAACAGTCAGAGGCAGAGAAGAACGCGTCGTGCTTTCACCATAGCAGGATTCAGGTGTAGCTAGGTCCAGAGAATTGGAGCTGGATTTGGATAAACTCCACCCATTTAGCTCTGCAGTGAGCACCACTTGAGGAAAAGCTACTATTTGTCCTTGCCGTGAGACACTTTCTGTTTTTTGAGTGTAATCATTCCTCTGAACGTTGAGTTTCTTTTTTATTTGGAGTATTAGAACGTTTTTAGAAACATACTCCGAGCTGCTGTGACTGACTCCTTCACTACGGTTCCTCCCCCCCTTCATCTCTCGCAAACCAGTCATTGCTGGTTGACGTAAAATCCATCACTACCTGCATCCCATCACAGGAAACTCCAACACATACACCAGATTTTAATACTCTGTTAGGTCCGTACTGCTTAATACAGAGAGATTAACCTGGCAGTGATTGGTTTAATCAGCATTGTGTGAAGTCATTTGGTATTAAGGGCTTGAACGTAACGGATGTTCATTTATATGTAAAAGTCCTGCACTTCAACTTTAAGTATGCTGCAGCAGGAAAGAAGATTCAATCCTTGTTGGCTCGGTATGAGGCAACCAGTTCACCCAAAAATGTCTCCTCGTGCAGCAGAGTAGTAAACACCCTCGTCTCATGCTGTTGACTACAAAGTCAATTGGTCTGCCTGACATGGTCAAGAGGACAAAAGCTGCTCTAATGCCAATCCAATTGTCTCCATACTTGAACAGTGGAGACAATTGTACTGTTGTCAGCTTTGCCCTTCATGTAAAACCCCAGCAAGGGGAAAACAGGATTTGTTTAGAGCTTTTCCTCTTGAGCTTTGTTGCTGAATGAGGGCGACCACTTCACTCAGCATGCAGCAAATGTTAAGACGGTTAGAGTTTAAAGGCTGCTGGTCGAAAATCTCCAGACCCAGAGGGAAAAATGGGTAGATGATGGCAACAAATGGTATTTTTTTAATGCTTGAAACTGTATGTCCTCGGTTCTGTCAGTCTCTGCACAATCTTTTTGTCTTCCCCTTCTGCTTGTACACAAGCCATGCAGCAAATCGCAGTGGAAGCATCAGTTTATTTTTCTTGTTTTTGTTGCATCCCGCTCCCACGAGGAAACAAACCGTCCTTTAATACCGATCAAAGACTCCCTGGCTCGAATCACAGCTGAGGGACCATATCGCTCTGTTATTTCTGATACTTCAGTCCCTCATCATCAATACCGCCTCTCTGTATCGACGGTGAAGAGCGAGGTCAACCGTCTTCACTTTGAGAAGGTTTCACACCGTGGTGAGATGAGAAGTAACAAGCCCCCTCTCCTGAATCCTAATTCCTGACAGAATCATGTTTCCCTGTCATGCTCACTTCAAGCATACCTTTGAAGTCTTAACAAAAACACAGCAAACCTGCCACATTTGCAAGCTTGTGGCCGTTTACCTTTACCTTTGCTATTCTCTTAACATGGAGTAGTACTCTGTGATAAAAAGAACCCTCCTGCTGTCCCCCTCCTGAATATGTCGCGACTGGCTCTTTTATTCTCTCCAAATTTACATATTTGTCATTTTGCCGTGCAACTCGCAGTTTTTAAGCATCGTCCTGACGCCAGGCTCGCTTCTCTGCGGTTTGGATTCTTTTTTTTTTGCACATTCCTGCACAAAACTGTACAGCACTTTCATATTATATTATATTATGTGTGTCATTGTCATGCATTTGGTTGTATGTGTGTTACTAGTGGTGGTGGTGGGGGGAAAAAACATCGTAATATTCGATGCACAGATGCCAAGTATCGATCATTTATTATGCAAATTATTAATATTAAAGAATAATAAAATGAACTCCTTGCTTTTTCAGTTGAAAGGAGGTAATAAATTGCTATCTATCGCAATTTATGTTATCACAGTACTCAGAGCAAAAATGTTTAAAATCTGCAGATTAATTCCAAACCAGAAATGTTTCGCTCCACTAAAGTTTGACACGATGCGAGAAGAATAAATCCCCGTCTTTGTGTGAAATTTGAACATGACAGTGGTTACTTGTTGGAATTGGATTAAGTTACTGGGGGTGATCTAATCAGCTCTGTGCCAAAACATTTAACTTCTGCACAGCCACAACCTCCACTGGGACACGCAGGCTTTAAATAATTCAGCTCTAAATAATTAAGAAAAGTTCTACAGAAATAAAATGTTTAAAATGTCTACCAGGGGTTTTTATATTGTGTTTATTCTGGAATCCCTTCTGGACCAAAGCAGTGATGTTTCCACCATAACGGCTTAAATTATCTAAATAAAAAATCTCTTCCTTCTTCCTTAAAACTGGCCAACATATTACTCACGGTGACTCGGGGGCCTGGGAAAATCTAAGCATATGCTCATCCGGCCTGCGTGCCATAAATCATTTCAAATGATCGGTGATCGAGAATAACAGAGCAGAAATGCTCCTGTTTGTTTATGTGGGTCATATAGAGGCGTCCGTATTAAACTGAGACAGTTTCATTTAACATAGCCAGTTAAAACTCACTGCAGTAAGTTTTATTTATTTATTTATTGTTTCTTTATTATGTTTGTACAGTCAGGAGAACCCAGGATGCTTGGATACAATATCATTGAACTATTATATGAATATATTAGAAATAAAACTATACAAAAACACATTTTTTATTTTATTTTAGTACACAGGAATGTGACACGGTGATACAGCAGAGAAAAGAAGAAAAGATAAAAAGTTTAAAGAGAGAAACTTAAAGGTTAAAAAGTCAAATACAAGAACGATGCTCAAATAAGAATAATATACAAATTAAGAATAAAAGGTACAGATAAGACAGGAATAACAAAGCACAGTGTGAGTTTAGAATAATAAGTATTCAACAAGTTAACAGAAATCGGTACGCTGCACTTTCACACATTATAAACAGCTGTGGGATTCTGTTTATACAGGCGGGAAAACTATGGAAAATATAAAACAGTCCTGACAGTTCATGTGGATCCAAAAACTTTATTTTTTTGCCTGTCAGAGATCTGCACTTTTCTACTTTTTATTGTTTTTGTAATATCTTTTCAAATGTTAAGTCAATTTTCTGTCTTCTATTTATGCTTCGTGACTTGCAGTATTTGCTTTCATCTTTATTTATATTTTCTCACACTGTGTTTATTGTTATACGCCAATATACCAAGGCAAATAACTTATATGTGAAAACCTACTTGGCAATAAACCCGATTCTGATTCTAATAATGTCCCTGTTTTCCGTCTTTCCAGGTAATATCAACGACTGCTCTCTGCACTTCTACTTCTTCCTCCTGGCGGGGATCCAGGGCGTCACCTTGCTCGTCTTCCTCATCGTCTCTGTCAAGTATGACAAGCAGAAGGGCAGAGCAGGAAGCCAAAGGCAGAGACATACCTCCTCCTCTTGACCCCGACACACACACGTCCCCACATCCCCGTCACCATAACTGCCTTTTCCCGTCATAACGCTCAGTGCCCAAAGACCCTGTCAGATAGATGCTTACTAATGAAATCCTACAAAGGTTTGGTTTTACCTCTTACAGAAGAAGTCACAAATGATCCTGTCATGACGATATATTTCTTATTTATGTTTATTTTAGCTTTTAAGTGGGATCTCTTTATCCTTTTTATAACAATAATGGTTTTACATCGCTGTATGAATGCACAGGTAGCACTAAAAGTATGGAGATGAATGCAGGAGCCATGTTTGAATCCTCTCTGTGCTCCCTCTCTCCTCTGTGTTTACTCTTGTTGCCTTTCTTTGATCATTTGCACTTGACTTGAGGAGTGGTGCCATAAACAAACACAGTATAATTATAATATTTTCTAATCATCATGAAGAATACTTGGTTGTTTTTTATAGCTAGACTTTTACTTTCTGTTTTCTAACAAAGTCTTATTTTTGGACTAATCGTTTTACTGACCCTGGTGTGATGCATCAGTATGTAGTCAAACTGACTGTTTAAATGATTTATAGACTTACATCCCAGTCTAAAACTGGGGTATTTGTGCATTAAATGTACTTGAATGTTAGCATTATTTCTTGATTAGACATGGTGGGCTTCAAATACCTATGCAGTAACATAGCTGTGATCACATTGAGTGGGATATTTGTTTTAATGCAGTGTGGGCTTTTGCACAGATCCGATCTAAATATTTTTTTCTCCTGTGTTTAATGACTTACAGGGAAGTTTGGATTATTTTAAGTGTGGTTGTACACAGTCTGTGTATAACGTTCAGTAGATGGTGGTCGACACGCGTTTCTCGCTCAGCCATACTCCTTTGGAAAAAAGAGTAATTTTACCTTAAAGAACACAGGAGTCGCTGGTCTTCCGCTGCCTCGATTGGTTGGTTTGCTTTTGTTATTGTGCGACTGCAGCGTTTTAAAAAGTTAACTTGGATTCGCCGAAGTTACAGAACAACACAAACGAACGAACAGATCGAGGCCGCGGCAGAGCAGCAACTTCTGTGTTCTTTAAGGTAAAATTACTGATTTCGTCTGTGGAGTTTGGTTGGTTTGGAGAGAGCTAATGTTAGCTGCGTTACTTTCACCCTCTGCACTTTCGCCTGTGGTTTCTGCGGTGGAGGGTATGTCAGAGTCAACTGTGCCTCACAACAGTGTCTGTTCACTTGGTATAAGAATATGTTTGTCATTATAGGTAGCAGGTTAGCGAGCTCTAGCTAGCTCCTAAATGTTTAGGATTTTCTACAGATAGACCAAGTTATTGTTGCTAATATTAGAGACACTGAGACATATTTTTAACTTTTAACCAAAACAAGAATTTGGAGGCTGCCCTCTTTTTTCTAGGTGGACCTTTTGTTTCTGACCCCGTCCACAGCAGTACGTTGCTTAGCTCTGGTGCTGGTGCTCCTCTCTGCTTCTCCAAACTCGGGGCGAGCTGACCGCCATCTACTGCATACAGATCTCATCTCACACAATCCCACAACAAATAATCCAGACTAACCCTTTAAATCACAGACAGAGGAGAGAAAACAGTTTAGATCTGACTTATAAAATGGTTCACCAGAATTTGTCTTCTCACTTGCCCCTCCGGGCTTCCGTACTTTTGTTTGAGGAGATTCCAAATAGCCTCTATTTGACTAATCTAATATTCAAATCTAATATTGACGGAAACAAATCTCCTACATTTGTTTCCGCTGCCTGTGATTACATACTGTAAATCCACATAAATCCATCCCATAAATCCACCATAAATCCTCAAACAGCACCATAACATGAATAATGATGATAACTCCTCATGTTTAAAAATACTCCGTGACTCCTGTGAAGCTTCACAGCAATTTTATGTGATTTCTGGTCAAGCTGCAAAAACCGAATGTCCGCACGACAAACAACTAATTAGAAACTAACCGGGCGACCTTGAGTGCAGCTCTTAAAATATCCGCTGCTGCATTAATGCTCAGATCGTGATGAAAAGGAGAGCCGGACTTAAACAAATTAAAAAAATGTGACCCCTTCACATCGACATCATATTTATTAGATTTAGAATTTCACAGCAAAAGAAATCAAAACTTTCAGAGTATTTCGACAGTGTTATCGCGGCTTTGCAGCTTTGCCAGAAACAAAGTTTTGTTCTTGTATTTATTAGACTGTGATGCATTTGTTTAGCTTTATACTGGTCAGAAATATGCTTGTGTGTGTGTGCGTGTGTGTGCGTGTTTCTTTAATTCTAAGAATAGGTACAGCACAAGGTACTGAATCTTATCAAGACAAGATAACTCAGGGCTCGAGCAGTAGTGTCGAGTGACATAACTCTCCAGGAAACGTAAAACTGCCTTTGGGAGCTCAGAACAGTGTTCGTCCTGTGGTATAAATAAAGTTACATTTGTAAGAGCACATAAAAAGCGAGAAGCTCTCAGCACAGATGGTAGGTGACGCCTTTTTTTTTGTGATTTTGTGTTTAAATGGACGTTCCTTGTTTTATTGCATATTTTATAAACTGTATACTTGCTTTGTCATCTCAGTCCTCTTTTAAAAAAAAGATTTATTGTGTTTATTTTGGAATTATATTTTGTTTTCATAATGCTGCAGAACTGGAGGATTGTTTTGTGGTTTTATTTGTGGCCATTAAAGTGTATTAAACTGAGAATTGGGTTTGTCATTTTCGCACATAACTTGCAGAGCTCGTTCACACACCTGTCACATCACTTTACCTGCTGGTACTCGACACAGTAACGGTTCTAACTACACGTTCTATGTCTATAATGCATCGTGAGCACGTTCATAAGACATTACAATGCATTTAAAGGCTTTGTATATCATGGAAAGAGCCGTGCTGTCAGTTATTCTCCCCGTTTGCCGTCTGTACCTGTGTGTTTGTGGGCGTGGCTCCCAGCTCTGCTCCTCGACACACCTGTCTGCAGTCTGCTCATCACCGCTGCCCGTCTGCTCACCTGCAGCTCATCACCTCTGCAGGATCTGCTTCCACCAAGGAACTTTTTCTGTGTGCAGGTTGAGAGAAAAGTTGTTTTCTTCCTGATGTAGGATTGAAAAAGGTACGAGTATTGTTTTTTCTTAATGGTACTGTATCAAATTTAAAGTTCTGTCTCCTCTTGTCTCCCGCTCGTCACACGATCTTTGTCTCAGTTACAGCAGCAGTTGATCTCGGTGGAGTTTTCAAGTGATTTGTTTCTCATGTAGATTAACTAACTGCCTCTCTCTTTGCTTCAGGACCCTCCTCGGCCGCCCGCCTGCCGCCCGCCTGCCTGTCTGTCACGTTATCCTCGTGCGCTCCAGCCTGCTCGCACCATCCACCCCCCCTCCCACGCCTCTGCTCTCTGCTACCATTCAACCTCTCCGCTCATCATTCCTCCAAGTTAAGCAATCAAACCCTCTTAATCTCACTTTGCATTTGGATCCACTTGTGAACTCTCATTGTGAAGCTCTTTATCAAGTATGACGACGAGGGGCTGGGTGATGTGACTTTTAAATAATATCTTGATATTTTACAGCTATTCAATGATTTAAAATATACAACTTGATATACACGTTTGCTCTAAAATAGCATAAACTCTCAAATAAGGCTGAACGACGTGGACAAAATCAAATGTCGCAATAATTTGACCAAATGCATCAATCAGTTCTCCTCAATCAGCAGCATTGTGGGGATGATTGTCGGCACTTGGAACAAAATCTGAGCACAATGAGACTCTGATGAATAAGTGAGTGAGGTCAAATAATAGAAAAGTTCAGAAAATCACATCAGTTTACTGTAAAGCCGCCTGTGAAACCGGGAAAACAACATATAATCCAAAATCTAAGATGATGTCCAGTCTCATCACGATATCAATATAATATTCATCTGTCGTCAACTCACAACAAGGTTTATAATGTATTATAAGAGGTGGGGCAATGTACTCCAAGTTCAGCATTCATAGTACAGGTTTTGTAGTTTTTTTAGATGAAGAAATAAAATAACTTGGATATGAAGTCGAGTCGTTTACACGTTTACCACAGCTGTGAGGTGAAAACTGCTTCAATTTGACTTTTTGGAAAACGTGAAAGAAACCTGATAATAGCAGCATTATAACCACCATAACTGTAGTTATAAAGACACAGAGAGAACTGCTCTAATGTATCATAACAGATTATAAACTGTAAGTCTCTGAATTGGAATAATGTCTTAGAAACTTCATACAATTACGTCATAAATCTTGTTATAAGTTGTCATACATGATTATAAACATCTATAAAGCCTCATAAATACATTATAATGTCTTATAATGCTAACAGGAATGTGCTTATAATTCATAATATAGACGTGATGTTCATTGAAAGTGTCACCAAGTGTTTTTCCTGCACTTTTGTTTTGTGTTTTTGCTTCTTTCACACCAGCTGATCTGCTCTGTCAGGCAGGTGTTTCACACCGAAGAGAAAAATGAACCCTGTTTTATTTTAGTTTGCTCTTGTGTTCACAAATATTACTGAAGTAAACAAATATTCAAAGCATCAGAAAACATTAATAACTTTGCGTGAGAACATGTTCCGGTCCTGAGTTTGAGATCCAGGCGGCGGCGGCAGGGGGACCCTGTTGTTTACATGTGAATCACGGATTGTGCCTTTAAAGCCCGCCAGCCAGGATGCTCTCATGATTAGGGTTATGGTTTGTTGACCCGGAGGGAAACTCAAAGTCGAGTGCTTAAATTATTTATATTACAAAAAAACACACCCCAAGGCTGTTTGGGGGAAAAAAAGCTGCAAACACACGGAGGTGTAAAGCCTCATTTTGCATTCCCACTGGGGGAAGGCAGCATATTTCTTTTTAGTTTCATCAGACACAGATTGAAATCAACACGTCATCACAGATCATTTTTTAATGCTAAGCCCTCCCAGCCACGAGGCTCGGAGAGGCCATTTCCTCTTTAATTTGGTCAGAGAGCCCGTATAGGCGTGACTGAGCAGACAGCTTGATGTTTGAAACCAACACAAAGCCTCCGGGTCATAATTCGACTGTGGCGGCTTGTTTCTCATGTTGAGAGGAATTTCTGACACATCGAAGTGGTTGTGGAGGCAGAATTGCGAGGCAATAACACTGAGATATATAGCTTGGGGACTGGCCGCCCAATATTTTGACTTAATTTATTGGCCAGGATTTAAGCAAACAACAGTTCCTCAGAGAGAAAGAACGGCTCCTGCATACGTTCTGATTCTACGAGCCACAGTCACAAACTGTTCTCAGTTTTAAAGAATGTTTTAAAACCACTCTTGCGGCGTGGGGGCGGGGCTGCAACGACCAGTCGATCAAAAGAAAATTGCCCGCTATTTTTAATTGTTTATTTTTCAAGCAAAAATGTCAAATATTTGCTGGTTTCAGCTTTTTAAATGTGAGGATTTACTGCTTTTCTTTGTCTTTGGGTTGTGGAAATTTACATTGTATAAACTTTATAGATGAATCGATTATTACTACTATTATTGATCTCTTTATCGTGAAAATAACCAGTTTGATAAATAATTTGTTGTAGCTGTAGTTAGGGTCAGGTACGGCACCATGAAGGCAAAATAACACAGATGTTCAAAAACTACACGAAAAAAACTTTAATACGCCGAGAATTAAAATATATCAACTTACCGAACTTTCACGGCCTCCTGCATTTCTGAAAATGTCAGCAAACACGTCACAACTTTAAGGTTTTTGGAAATTTTTGACTTTGGAGGTCGTAAATACCTCGAGAGGGAGCGTTCAGTCTCGTGCAGATGGGAAACACGGTTCCATATGTAGCTAGCGTAGCTGTAGGGTAGCTTGGTTTTGTTTATTACTTCCTTTTTTTCACAGCAGCAGCGTAAACACAGGTGTTACCGATGATACTGATTAAAGTTCTTTTGCATTCGGGTCAAACAGTCTCTGCTACACCTGTGAGACTGTTTGATTCGGTCCATCATGTGCCTACAACTACTCTTGAAATAATAAACAGTAAAGATTAAAGTTTGATTACAAATTTCAGTCAGTAAAACGGTTACCGTCTCCAAATGTCTTTTGTTCTGTAGGCAGAAGTTTATCATGATATTAAACAGACAAGTTTTAATAATTTATGAAGCTATAAGAGAGCATCTCCAGGTCTGATCATGTTTATTCCTTAAAGGTGAAACAAACGAGGTGTTTCTGAGCTGAAAGACACCAGAAAAGATCATTTATTGTTGAGTCTCGTTCCCAAGACGTCAAACACCGAACACTCAGAACATCAACATCAACAAACCACCGTCGCACTGAACTGAGTAACTGTGATTTTTATTAGAAATGAACGAAGCGTTTTGCCATTTTACAGCTGACTGAGCTGAAAATCTTAAAAAATAGACAACAGGTTCTACTTCTGTCCGTCTACACTGCTGGGTGGACACGAGGAGGGACACTGGAAATAAAAGTTAATATTTATATCAGGAAAAAACAACTGAAATGTTTCACTGAGTGGTGGTGAGGTTCAGGTTTGTTCAGTTCACGGATCCAAAATGCCTCCTTTTTAAAAGTTTGTTCATCATTTTACCCCCCCGGACAAACTTTAAGAGTTTCTCCTCGTCGTGTCGAGCAGCGGTTTAATCCATGTTCCTGTTTCTAACGGCAGCCATATTCTCTGAGATGACATTTTGTTTGGCCCACATACATTAAACCACAAGGGCATTTCAGAAATGTTTTGAACATTCATTGTTGAATGTTATGAACATTCGAAACATCACTCATGTAATTTATATTCTGAAATGCCCTTGTGGTTTAATGTATGTGGGCCAAACAAAACGTCGTCTCAGACTGAGAGCTGCCGTTAGAAACGGGAACATGGATTACACCGCTGCTCGACACGACGAGGAGGAAAACGAAGGGTCGAATACTTTCTTTAAATTTGTTGGCACTGAAAAAATCCAACCCAGTCCAGGGAGACGTGAGCCACCAGGTCCAGTGTCCCTCCTCCTGTCCAAACCCTAACCCTAACCCAACCCTCCTCCTGTCCACCCAGCAGTGTAGACGGACAGAAGTAGAACCTGCCGTCTATTTTTTAAGATTTTCAGCTCAGTCAGTTGTGTAATGGTACTGATTAATGTAATTTTGTGTGAATTATTATGTTCTTTGGATATCTTGGATTTTTTTTTTTTTGAAAAATTATTATCATCACACCTCTGGGTGCTCATGTGATTCTGTAGAGAATCGGGCGGGCGGGCGGGCGGGCGAAACGCGTCGTTCGCTTCTAATAATCAGAGTAACTCAGTTCAGTGTTTTTACCCGAGATGTTCCTGCGACCGATTTGTTTCTTGTACATATAATACGTGTTAGAGACTTCTATAACTTCACCGTCTTGAACATTACTTAATTTTGTCTCTTCACCTGCCAAAACACTTTCCCCCCAAACCTTCTTCACAGATGTGATTTTAGAAGGATTATCCTGCGAAAATCTTTTTTTTCCCACCTGTTCTTATGTCAAAAACCAGCGTTTTGGGTCCATGCAGCGTCCTGAGCGCAACAAAATGATAAAATCCAGGCAGAGTCTCTGCAGATACAGTCCCCATCACACTCTTCTCGTGGGTCGTGAGTGATGATTGAAAGGGATTATCTTTATATGAGTCTTTACATTGTTTTATTTTTAGGAAAATGTTTCATATTTTGCTTTTAATTAAGACCATTTTCCGTGCAGGACCTCAAACCATTTATTCTCCTCCTCGTCTACTTTAAATGACTTTGTCGGGGGCATGTGGCAGTCGTAACATAATCTACAAAATGTTAAGCTGCTTTTAATTGTATTAGCGAGTCTTACCTGTGTAATGAGCGACCGGCAGATGCTCCAGAAGATGTTCCTCCAGTAATTGGAGGATTAGGGGGTATCATCACATGTTAATTAAGATAAGCTAATGCAGACACAATGTTTAAGAAAACAGCCAAGGAGACAAATCGCCCATCTCTAAGTACTAATCATCCGCATTTACATAGACCTAATTATCTTATCGGAGCCGTCTTTGTTGGTCGGCAGCATCCTGGAGCCTTTTTCCCAGCGAGATCCCAAACGGGACAGTGTTGGACAAGAGACAAGTTGTTTTATTCAGGGTTGATCAGTTTCTAACATGCTGTCCCTGGTGAATTCATGC
>JAJHUR010100732.1:5372-23776 GCA_027495735.1 Lutjanus campechanus | reverse complement strand
ATACAGATATTGACCACTTGATATCATGAAGAGGAAACGTGTTAAAGTGAGCTCGCATTTACAGTATGTGGACATTTTGTTTTTTTATTACAACAGATTTTCTGATCATGACTCTCTTGTTGCTTTAATCCAGTGATGTGCAAAAATCAGGCCTTGGGCAACATCTTCCACCACACTCACACGGTGCACATCTGGCCCTCAGAACAATCTCACACATTATGTATGTACACTGATTTTATACATGAAGCTGCAGTTATAAATTGCCTGTATTCAAGACTGTTGTTAGGCGTTTTTAGATGGACAGTGACCTTTGTCCCCGTGTCCACCATATGCTTTCTTTGTGTAAGATTTAACTCTTACCACATGGTGCTATCTGTGTCCTGGCACATTTAAGGCACTTCTTCTTCACTGGGTATCAGCCACTATGAGGACAGGATAAAGGTGGATTCTGCTGCTTTATAAATGTGTGTCTCTGCCTATTTATAGCTATCCTGAGACCCTGATGTAGGTGTGGTGGGCAGGTGAGGACTGTGGCAGCTACCGACTGGGGGACCCACAGACCTCAGAGGTATATTTTTTGTCTTATCTCAGTTTTCTTTATTTGATAATTCCAAATTTTCATGATTTTGTCTGTCAGCGTGTTTGTAATGTTTCATAGTGCTTTCCAGTTTTAATACGTGGAACTATTTATTGAGTTGTATTGAGTTGTGAAAGCATGTGATATAGCTGCCTGCAGAGTGTGGTGTTCATAGTTTTATTCAAGCTTTATTTTGACAGCGGGTCACATTGAGACCAAATTATCTACATGTATATTAAAAAGTTTGAATGACTGTTGGTGTATTTCCATTAGTTTATATTTTATATCGGGGTGAAAAAATGACCCTGTTTGGTTTCACCATAATTATCTGGTTGTTACATATAAATAATCATGTTTATTTATAACACAACTAATAATACTTTGAGAATAAATAAGTTTAACAATATAAAATAATAGTGACAATAAATAAGTTTTTGCTATGGTGGTTGTTTATTCTTGGGATCCTCAGTCAGTAGCTCTTGTATGTTAAATATGTTGGAGGATTAAAGGTACACTCCATTGCATCATGGGAAGTGTAGGTTCCAGCGTGTATGACAAGACAAGGTGTGTTCATGCTTGAATTGTGTTAAGGGTGATTTTTGGGTTTAAAGTCAACTTTTTTTTAATGCCTAAATGGGATTAAAGCATCTAGATAAATTATTACATGATGCTACACGTTTGTAACAACACATATTTTCTTACATATCATAAATATTATTTTATACACACACATTTTACTTGTGTTTTTATTTAGTTAGAGTTTCGCTGTGCACTGGTCCTGACAACAAGACAAGGGTCATTTAGCAAGACTTCATTTAGAGCCACAGACTGTGAACAGCAGCACAAAACAACACAGACGATCTTTGACTAACTGACATTGTCTTTTCACGATTAAACCAACAGAGAAGAATCATTGTGACCTTATAGGTAAATCAGGTGGTGGCATTCAAACAACGCAGTGTATATTTGCATTCATCAGAATCCCTTGAGACTTTTTTCACATGTCTCTGCATTAAGCTCCGACGTGCTTTAAGAATCTCCTCAGAGTAGAAGGCAGTGTGACCGCTGTGGCTACTACGTTGATCTGTGCTACAATCTGCACCACTGTGCTGCATAATTTATTTTATTGCACAAGAAGTAAACCCCTATCACTCTTCCACACAATCGCAGCCTCAGTAAATGTGTTTATCTTGTTTATTTCTCTCCCTCTCTGGGTCTCTGGGGTCCGTGTGGCCCCTGTCTGCTTCCTGGTGGTGTCTGGGAGCCCAGGTCTATGAGGCACCAGGATCATTTTCCCTCTGTAGCTGTTGTCACTAGCATGGACCCAGCTAATTCATCTTGCTAATGGCAGGTGGGTCAGTTGAGCGCTATAATTGTGATTTCCGTTTTTTTTCTCTCTCTCTTTTTTTTTGGTGGCTGTATAGTTGCTTGATCTAATAAAAATAGCAGAAGCAGCTTTAAAGGAAGACAGCTCTACCTGCCATCTGCATGTCCAATCTCTTCTTCTTCCATATCATTTGGAGAATATGCAAATTTAACCGTGTGTTCAGTTAAAAGCAGAGAATCACAGAGTTCAGTGTTTTAAATGCCAGATTGTTTTACTAACTATAAAACAATTTCTTTTTTGATTCTCCAACAAATGCAGTCAGACACCCGAGGAGGGAGGAAGGAGAGGATGGCTGGTCAGTAAACAAATGAAATGGGCCGAGAAATCAGAGACTGTTGTGCCACATCCTGCAGAAGCTCCCAACATTTCAGATCACGGTGTTGACGTGTGGATCGTATTCCGAGCTGAGAAGAGGCAACATGCACGACTCCAGCAGCATGCGGGGAGGTGGACTGATGCTGTGTGTTCAAATGCAATCACATTGGATGAACAGTGCTGAACTTTCAATGGAAATGTGTTGACTATATTATCATCACCATCCTGTTGCTGCTGTAAACATTCAGTCTGATGCTAATTTTAAAAAAAATCACCACAGAATTATTTCCTGGCTTTAAGTGTATGTAAATATGTGTGTAGATTAAATAACTGCACATATTGATTTTATATATATATATATTTTACCTTATTCCAGTCTAAATTTAATTAATTATCTGTATGTTGCATTTTGTGTGTAGCATGAACAAACTACTACTCTAATTTCATATCACAACCTTGACAATAAATAACCTTGATTCCTTGTTTTTTAAGTGGCTAAAATACATTTTGCTGCACATTGTTTGGTTTCTGTGCTGCTGCTTCTCCAAACTGGGGGTGTGCTGACCTCCATCTACTGTAGCTAATACACTGACTATTGACAAGTACCTCATTCAACCCCACTTCAAATAATCTCACTATCCCTTTAAGCCCTTGAGCAGCACTTAGATTTTTATCTGTACTCTACAGAACCAACTATGAAATAAATAATGAAATCCTTTCCTCAGAATGGGTATAATGAACTCTATGCTTTTTAAAGAGTTAACAGATCTTTTTTTTTTTCAGAGCTGTAGCAGAATGAAGTCAGCAGTCAGTCGGAGTCACTGGGGCATGAATCTCCAGAGAGCGGTGGACATGGAATGAGCTCGGGCTGATTTCAGTCAGGAGGAAGGTCGTCACCACACAAATGAAAAACATGAGAAGTGGTTCAAGGTCTAATCAAGTCCTCAGACTGCGCTCACTGGGAGCAATTAAGTTCCTCCCTCTCCCTCAACATAGGTAACCAGATCCTCCTATTGACATTCTCAATAAAAGGTCATTTACTGTATGGATAAAATGATCAGCCCCCATTGCCTGAGAACCTTATAGCACAAAATGAACTCGAAAAATTGTGGTCAGGGCTATGACCAAAAATAGAGCGTTATTTACAAAATTGACAAGGACGTGAGATCGAAGAAATGATTCACGTAAAAGAACAAGAGGACTACATCTAATATAATAAATGCTTCAGCTGTGTGTTTGGAATCTATGCAGGATCTTCACTGCATGAATTTCAAGACCTTGGCACGGAGTCCAACCCAACCGCAGGAATTCATTACCATCATTGCTAGTCTGACACAAATTAAGTCCTGGTACTTTCTGTCTTGCCTCTCCGACCACAATGCTTCATCATAAGTCATCCTTAATTTGTATGGTTGTCGCAGGCACTTGTTGTCAAGTCTGTTAGCTCGCAGCCTCCTTTGTCAAAGCCTGTCAGGACGGCACAGACTGGCAGCGAGAGAGCGTCGAGATTTTCACACTCTGATCCCACCTAGAAAGCCTACAAAACTCTTGTTTGCCTCTGAGCCAAAATGTAAAATATAGTCCTTGAAAGTGCTTGTTGTACTGTCTCCATTCATACATATTTTTCAGGAAGTGTGAAGTCATAGGGGAAAGACTGTATATGATACCACTATAAAATCTGACACAGTCCAAACTGTAAGACGATGCAGTTTTGTCTTAATCCTTCATTTTAAATCAGGATTTTACTGATGCTGAGAACACGTTTCCCTTCTCTGTTTTTCACCCCCAGGAGGAATCAACCTGTCTCTGTTTCTTCTCTGAGCATCTGGCTTTTGCAACACGTCCCTGCTCAAATGAAATGCAACTTTGATGCTTACCAAGTATAACTGAATAAGGGATGAAAATTGCTCGGGCTCAGTAGTAACAAGTTGCAATTAATGCACATGAGATTACATGAGGCTTTGTTTTAAAAAATGTACTTTTGAGTCAGTAATCTACTTTCCACTTCGCTACATTTGCACATTTATGGGGGGTCTGCTCCGATGTCACTGTTCTGGCCCCCTCAGTCGGACTAAGTGGCAAAACACCCAACAACATGGCTGCTTTCAGTAGAGAAACAAACTGTAAAACAAACAATTATCTAATGAAAATTGGACTCAACGGTGTTCAGTGTTCAAGAACATTGACATGCGGCAGGAATTGGGTTTCCTGACATTTATATCAACCTGATTTAGATGTTGGGGAAATACACAAAGCAGAGCTTGAAGTGATACAAAAGCCTGGACGTTTGGTTGTAACAGAGTTTTTTGGCAAGATTAAGGCGACAAGGATGCCAAATGCAATTCTGGATGTATGTGGACGGATATTTTTACTTTATTACATTATTGGAGAGACATTTGTGCAGCACAGGGCTGGAATATAAATACAAATCAAAGATGCTGAATATTTAATCGATAACTAACATTAGTCAATACAGTATACATGCTTGGGAAGTAACAGGTTACATGTGATGGGATTACATAATCCAGATACAAAAAAGTAACTGTATTCCATTACAGTTACAGATATTAAAGGGTGCAATCAGATTATAGATGCATTTACTAAAAATGGGGATTATTAGTAAGATCACAACTATAAAATTAAGACAGTGTGCACACAGCTCACTGCACACCCTTTTTTGTCTTTAAATCAATCAATCAATAAATTGTGCACAACAAACTAATAAAACACTTAGCACTGCAATGATTAATTGACAATTAAATGAATCTGCATCTATTTTGATAACTGATTAATCATTTTTATTCAATTTTTAAAGAAAAAATACCAAAACTCTCTGATTCCAGCTTCTTAAATGTGAATATTTTCTGGTTTTCTTTACTCCTCTCGGACAGTAAAGTGAAGATTTTTGAGTTATGGACAGAACGAGACATTTAAGGACTTAAAATCAACATTTTTAACCATTCTGTAACATTTTATGGCCCAAATAACTAATCGGGGTAATTAACTGATGATGATCGTTAGTTGGAGCCCTAAAAATACTATATTAGGCTAAACAATCTCACCATACTGAGGTAATCCATAAATAACGGAAAGTAATCAATCAGTCACAACCTACATGATCGATAATTATCAATATCATCCAATATGAAACTTCACTATCGTAGATTTTTCAGCTGTATGGCTCTACTTTCAGTACTCTGGCCTCCGCTGGAAGAAACTAAATGATGCTATAATGGTTGTGATTGGAGAATACACAGATTTAGTTGTGACTAATGAGTCAGAGTCTATCTTTTCCTTTTTCCAGCGTAATAATGAGCAGATATAAATTCTCTTAAGCATGTCGAGATCAGCTTTAACGCAGTAAAACACAGTAACACATATTATGGCCTTTCTTGTGGGCAGCTCTTGAGGGTTGACAGGCTTATGTCCCCAGTCAAGCACACATAATGGAAATGGGATGAGAGGGTTGGGAAATCATCCCCATCTACATTCAGAACAAAGAAATGACACAGTCAACACTTAACATACAAGAATATTAACAGAGGTGCCCTGTGGAATCTAAAAATACTCGACACTCCAGGACAACATTAAGAGGAAACAAACAAAATAGCAGCAGAGAAGACAAATTTAAATGTCTGATGGTGGGGAGTCAGCCGTCATTTCACCTGAAATTCTTTCGCTGCCACCCCTCCATCTCTGTTAATTACCTCCACAGCAATACACACATTCCCCTGGGCTCTGTGCAAAAAAAAAAAAGCAATAAACATTGTATCACACTGACTCACCAATTGGCAAACAACTGGAAAAGAAACAAGAATAAAAGTAACCAATTAAACAGAAAAGCCATTTGTCCTGATTGGTAACACTTCAACTTTTCAGAATCAGAAGCAGAAATGCTTTATGGCCGAGAGGATTTTCACATACAAGGGATTTTCCTTATACGTTGTGGTGCAAAACAGTCAAAATTAAAAACGTGAGATGAAGGCAAACATGCACCATGAACGTCAAGAGTCATAAATTTAAAAATGGAAATTTATTTTACTTTATTTCTGACCTGAAGACAACGTATAAATGCTCTACCTCATTTTCATATAACAAAAAATATGCTTAAATAGCTTTGATTGCTGTTTCTAAACAGCCTTTAAGTAAAAATCAGATACATCTAAATTTCTGTTTACTTATTATGCACTACATAGCATATTTTAACACACTATTACAGTCTCGTGTGCTAGGAACTGATACCACTCACATATACAGTAAATATGAGGCTACGTTCAGACATTGATTAGCTAAGCTAACCACAAACACTGGAAATAGTTAGTGTGGCTCTTTACCAAGTTAACTAAATAAACCTACCAGCACCTCTAAAGCTCACAGATTAACTCAGCATTATTCCTGTGCTGTCACTGTGCAGTTATCAGTCAACCAGAGGAGAGCCAGGAAACAATCTCACACATATAAACTCCCAGTAAAACCACAATTTGTTGTTTTTCCACATAAGTTTTTGTATGAATTGAACAAAAAAGATGTGAACACGTTAATTAGTGTGCAATAGGATGCTTATACATGGAGTTAGTTACATTTCTATCATGTCCACAAGTGGAAGACGAGGTGTTTACAATCTGCAAGCTCATGACACAACAGTCCTTTAAGGTGTGTATAACATCTGCATTTTGAATCCATTACATGGGCGAGTCAGTGGGAGCCTGACTGATTCTGAATAAGAACTCTGCAGTTTATTCTCAGTATAAAAAGTGTTTTTCCCCCCCTAACAATGACTATGTTCTCTTTCAGGAACATATTAGCAATCTGAAGCTTATTAGGCATGTAACCAAATCTACAGCCTGTAGAGGACTATTATCATGTGAATTTCCTCAACTTCTGGTTTTAGATTATTGCATTTCTTCACATTTCATGGTTGCTGTTTTGTCTTGGATTTAGGTAATTTAATACAGAGGCAATAGAAAAAACATGAGACTCGTTTTTTTTTTTTTACAGGGAATTACACATTTTGGCACTCTGACTCTATTGCAGTGTGCAAAATCTCACAAAGCATTTATTACATTACAGGGAAAATGGTTCCGGAGCTATAAAACAAATTCATTGTTGCATGTGTCTGCCTTCACTTGTTGAATTATTGTTTAATGTTATTTGGAAGTACTTCACCATTTGCTTATTTTTACAACAAATTTACCTGCATGCATGCATGCTTTATTTTACCAATTAGATCAAACTGACAAGCAGCCACGTTAAATGAGAACACAAAGACCTGGAATGTGGCAGCAAGTCGATTTTCTTCATTGTTTCCTATCATTTGAGAACACACCCAGCAGCCCAGCAGGCAGTGTTGGGTCTAATACAGAGAATATCATGTACTTTTGGTCTGTGGTGAACGTGGTCCAACTTCAATGTGCAACACGCCGTGCTCTGGCTGGGTTTCCTGTGGTAGCACTGTAGCAGAGGAATAAATGCCAAGTTGTCTTTTTCCTAGTTAGCACTTTTGTGTTCCTTCCTCACATTTGCAGTCATTCCACTTTAATCACCTTTTAAAAACATGATGATTGTGTGTGTGGGTTGTGGTGAAAGGTCACAATGGAGTCACGAGGCTCATAATTTTTCTAATAATAAATGGTACCTCAGAAAAGGGTGCTTAGTAAATGTAAACCTTTACCTGCTGTACTGAGCATTTTCTACTACTGCTATTTAATTAAAAGAGCAGTTTGAGATTTGGGAAACTTGTGTATTCACTTTCTAGCTGAGAGTTATATGACCACTCTCAGAACTGTACAGTAAATATTTAGCTGGAGCTAACAGCTGGTTAGTTTAGCATAGCCTGGAAAACATGCATGCTCTGGAGTCTGCTAACATGCTGATCATGTTCTTTTAGAATCTTAACTTTATGATTTTACTGTTTCTTGGCCTCTGAGCAGGGATTTGTTACCTTTGAAGAGGGCTAGGCTAACTTAGTCCTCCCGTTTCCTGTATTTTCATTTAACTAAGCTAAGCTAAGCTAACTTGGCAGTAACTTCATGTTTGGCAGACAGATATTTGTTGTCATACTTACCCTCCTTGTGCTTAACATTGTGAAACGGTTGCAGATTGGTTAAGTTCAGTTTCAGAAAAATTACTTGATTAGGTTGAGGAAAATCTAACATACAGTTACTAAGTTTGTTAGATGAGTCATACTGTATACACAAGTTCATGTTTGTGACATAAGTACATGATATATGTTACGCAAGTCAGCTTGCAGACATAAGTTGGAATAAGTCAACGATTACTATTGTTTTTATACGGCACACAAACTGTGGTGAAAGTCCCGTGTCCTCACCCATCCATGAACTGTACCTCCTGCTCAGTTGGAGTTGTTCTTTGTACCTGACTATTTCTCTCTATGAATGAGCGCACATAAAATGCCACACTGTCTCTGCATTAGTCAGTACAGACTAAATGGTGTGAAATGTAGCAAAAAGTAAAAAAAAAAAAGACATTGTAATAATGCACAAAAGACATTAAGACATTAGCATGTTATTTATGTCACTTGATGAGACCAGGCTGAGCAGGAACATGAATAAGTGTTGCCTATTACACACAGACATTTTCTAAGATATTACTTAATTTAACACAGTTTTTAAGTGTTGATATGACCAGAATGTCTGTGGTATTCAGAGGAAACAATGCAGCCGAGTCTTCTGAATAAGTAAAGAGACACTATTACTAACACGTTCATGTTGGCACTATCAGCAATGAATCATGATGTGGTGAAGGGCTGTATTTATCTGAGAACAGGACAGGGACTGAAGAGGGTTATCAACAGTTTCACACATCCACTGACTCCCTTTGAAGTGAGACGTACCACAAAGACGTAAGAACAGGAGCGGCAAGAAGACCAGCACGAAATGTTGGCAAAATCGTCATCCTGTAATTATTTATGGAGCAGAGCGTTTAAAGTAATTATGTTGTGTGTTCCCAGAAAAACAAGCCAGGCTGTGAGCGAGGTCTTTATATTTTTTATTGTCCACGTCAACTGTTTGTTCTGAATGGCTCTAATGGAAAAGCACATTTCAGCAAAAGGTGTCACACCCATACATCTTGTTATGTGGTCATAGTGCTTAGTTGCAAAGTGCCATTCTTATTCACGTCTGAGTGGGCATATGCCACACAAAGGACGCCTCACGCAGAGCGGCTTCTAGTCACCGTGAGCGCGCACGGCGAGTCGGAGTAAAGTCGTCGTACTGATGCATTGACATGACATCAAAGCAAACCTCAACATCAACACGTAGCCGGCTATCTTTGGAAAGTGATGATGATCTTAGCTGTGCTTCTCATCAACACTGAGAAAGATTGCAATGTACAGCTGTCTGCGCGCTGCATCCATTTGACATGTTGACACAGTAGGTCCTTAAAAGTGCATGTGTCAGGAACTCGGAACTAATAGTGCAATGTCTAACTTCAGAAGATTAGCCAAGCAATGACATAAGCTGTGGCTGCTCTGGTGTTTAGGAGCCGCTTCTTGAAAAATGTGTGTGGCACTCGTACGTGAGGAGAGAGAAATGAAGGCGACGGGAGAGGCTCTGCAAGAGTGGAAAATAAGTGAAATGTAAGTCATAGGTAGCAATATTTTGATAAAGTAATCATGCTTCAGGAGCAAAGCTCGGACTCCGATATCAGCCCGTTGGTGATTCCACGGAGCTCCTGCGAACATGGCAGCATCAGATTTACAAATTGAAAATCATTAATAATTCTAACCAGGATGTGATAAATCTGGAATCACTCCCGATGAACCTGGACACACTTTCATAAATCAAAAAGATTACTTGGAAATTTTTTAAAATCTGATGTCAAAGTGTCAGGCTTACTAATGGTTTTTGTAGATCCCTCGCCGTGATATATCATTAATCTGAGATGCATTTGAAGTGTGTCACCGGGGCAATATGTGATCCCTCTAATATTTGGAATATGCTGGTCTGTGTCAATACAGGAGATAGAGGGGATAAAAGCGGGGTGGGGGTGCAGGGGAGAAAGTTGCCGTGGGTTACATTTTGATAAGGCGGGTTCAATGAATATTTCAAATGACCAGCAGGAACTGAATATCCTTACATCTGGATGTAACAACAGTCCTGGCGGTGCTGGAGCATCATGATAACAGTGAAAATGATGATGATCACCCACTGCAATCAAAACAGAAACCAGACTGTACAAATGATAACAGAAACTAATCTGCAGGCACTTTATTTTACAGTACACTAATAACACAAGTTCAAATTTGACAGAAAGTTGAAATATTATGTTCTTTATTAGACAACTATCCTAATTAGCACATTACAGCAGAACTGTACTGTAAACTAGGGTGCATTGTTTCCTTCTGTTATTAGACTGTCTTAAATATATTGCAACAGAACTGCACTGTTAACTAAACTATATTATTTCCCATTGTTAGACTCTTATTAAACTCTCTTAGAGGGTAATTATTACATTAAATGTATTATTACACACTGTTAGACCCGTGTTAGACTTTTTAGGGAATAATTTGGACACATTGCAGCAGAACTGAACTGTAAACTAAAGTGAAAAAATTATATATTTCTGTCTTCCTCGATTATAAACAATGTGCACCAGATGTACTAAATAAAGGCCAAAATTATAGACATTGTGGAATATTTTGTCAAAGAGTGACAGTGGGACACAATACACTTTAGTTTACAGTACTCTGTTGTCTGTTGTGATGTGTCCCTGATGAGGGTGTAACAGTTGGAAGTAACACACTTCAGTTTACCGTACAGTTCTGTAATTTGTCCCTAATTAAGGTCTAATAAAGGCTCATAAGGGTCTAACAGTGGGGAATAATACCACTTTAGTTTACAGTACAGTTTTGTTGTAATGTGTCCCATAATATCCTCCAAATGAAGTGTCAAATATTGTTGATAAAAAACACATATGATTCATAGTTTTTGTTTAATTTGATTCAAAATATAACTTGTTATGCCTTATTACTGTACCGTTTGGTGTCTAATTGAGGCATAACTACTGTCTAATTTAATCTAATCTAAACATATTTTTAGTTTTTGTCTGATTTAACACAAAGTACAGCTTGTTGTACCCTAAAATAAAGTGCGACCACTGTTTTAATGCAGCGTCAGTGTTTCCCTCCTAAATCCTGCGAATATCCACGCAGTAAAACTCTGTATCCCCAAAATCCACATCACTGGCGAAATACCTTCTTTATTCTGCGAGCAGCGCTGCAGAGACTTAGGAGTGCTATTGTGAAGAAGGAGGTATTGACCGTGATGGTGAACAGGGCACCTCTGTAATCTAAATGTCATTCCCTGAAAAGCATCTCCCACACAGCCAATGGCTTTCATCTGAATGTGCCTCCAAAAGATTCAATTACTTTTTCTCTCCTTCTATTTCTTTCACCCTCTGATCTCCACCCTCCTTCCCATGCACTAGTTGCTTATCTGCTGTGATTATAGTCATTATGAAGCAGCCGTGTCTGTAGTGAGATTTCATCAGGAGCAGACATGCTCAGCCAGCTGCCTCTGCAACCAGGTCCCGTTTAGTAAAGGAGCTGTACAAAGAGCTGCTGGCTGGAGATGTAATACTCCATATTTCAACTGCACCTTCTCACTTACCATAGATTCTAGTAGTTATAACACGACACAGGAGTGAATTACTAATAAATATGTATTCAGTGCCATATATTGTGTAAACATTATTCACATTAACATGACTGTAAAACTGTGTAAAGGTTACGTGCTGCAGCTCTGACTGTATTTTCTTATTCTGTTGAGGCGAGGGGAGAAGTATGGCAGCCCGAGGATAAAGGGCTGTATCAGACAACACAGCTGCTCTTTTCATGTTCAAAATCTGTTTCTCGCACGTCTCCGTCTAGGTTTCAGCGGAGGGGGTGGAGTTTAAATGCGATGGAACAAAACTCATTTTTTGACAATGACATCAAAGGAGATGGCTGCTTTTGTGTTTGAAGTGGAGCATGTTTGAAGTGTTCTGAAGACAGTGGAGTGGTAGGGCAAGTTCATTGTTGCTTCGCTCTGGGGATGATTATCAGCTGCTATCGGCGCGAATCTCTGAAACAACTGTCAGCATGACATGTGAATAATGATCTCCCTTTTTCACCTGCTGACGCCTAACCAACTCTGACACCTAAATACCTACAGTACTACGAGAGTTCAGACGTTCCTTTCTTCCTTCTTTCTTTGGTTGCAGTTTTAGACAATTCTTGGATATTATTGATATTATGGCGACACCCATTCTCCTACTCTGCACTTTTAAGTGCTATAACAATTAAAAGATGGTTTTAATACACACTTAAACACATTATAATGCAGCTGTAGATGGAAGCACATTTTCAAGTGATTATTAGAGCTGCAACGATTCGCAACTATTAAATGAATCACCAACTATTTTGATAATCAATGAATCATTTTGACTCATTTTTCTCGAGTACAGCTTCTCTGATATGAACATTTGAGGACGTCGCCTCGGGCTTTGAGAGAGACTGATCAACATTTTACATCATTTTCTGACATTTTATGGACCAAACAACTAATCGATTAATTGAGAAAATGATGATCACATTGATCGGAAATAAAAATAATCATTAGTGTTTATTAATGTCTCATAAATACAATAAGTCCTGCTATGACGTATTAATATCAGATGCATAAACAGTGCAATGAATGTGTGATAACATAGTGTAACATTTTTGTTGTCATATATAATATTATATTCTATTTTTTAGTAGTTTTAACCACAATAAACAGCTTTAAACCTGCTGTTCATGTGTACAAACTATTTATAAATGGTTTATAACACACTGCAAGATTGTTTAAAGTCAGTATATAAATATTTATATGAATATAATTGTTCATTATAAGCCATTTCAAGCTATAACCTAAAAAAGATTAGCACGAGTTAGCTAATGGTTTTGATAAAACACAGTATAAAATAC
Source organism: Lutjanus campechanus (assembly GCA_027495735.1). Taxonomy (NCBI): domain Eukaryota; kingdom Metazoa; phylum Chordata; class Actinopteri; order Lutjaniformes; family Lutjanidae; genus Lutjanus; species Lutjanus campechanus. The sequence goes on along the minus strand of JAJHUR010100732.1, from coordinate 10,531 downwards.
TTGAAAGCTATAATGACATCTGCTGAGTAAAACAAACAGCAATCAAATATTCAATAACCTTGATTCAATGAAAATTTGGTAATATCATGTAAACATAATCTAATCAGACCTAATTTAAAATATGAATATTATGTGCAGAACGGGGATTTAAAGGTATAAAATGTAACACTTCCACATTAAAATGTCAAAAATAACTAGACTTACATTATATATTTTGTTGAGTTGTGTAATTTCATTATCCCAAAAGTTTCCAACAATGTTCAAACCCAGAGAAATCTGTAATTTTATTAAAGTAAGGACACGTTTCATCGGTATCAGATCCCCTTTACTGCCTCTAGTTGCAATAACTGAAACAGGAGAAACACCAGCTGAGACGTCAGACAGTGAGGGAGGAAGCCTGTGAACGAGTGAACTACTCTCATATTTATTATGTTAATTATTTGTATTGCTCACATTGTGATGCGACACAATTATTCATTGCTGTTTGCTGCATGTTCAACAATGACTACAACAACTCCCATGATCCCACGCTTCTTCACGGCATCATCAAACGCCGTCTGTTGTTATTGTTTTGATTGAAAGACCCTTACAGTGCATTTAAAGAAAAAGTGTTAATGATGATGTCTTACAAACACATAATATCTAAGAAATGACATAAGAACAGCTGCTATAAAAAGCAGAAAATATAATTCTATACGTACATTGTGGGTTGTAGCCTACAACTGAGTTTTAGTCACCAACAAAGACATTAAAAACATTTAAAATGTCCTTAAATCTGTTTACAGCTTCATTAAATCATGTATTAATTGGTTATGTAGTGCTTATAAATAAAGTGCATAACTGTATATGATATAATCACAGCTATGTTATACTTATCAAGTTATATGATGTTAATAGTGAGTTAAAATGTCCTTTAATTTGTTTACACCGATACAGAATAAACAGAAGAAACCATTTACTGCTTATATACTGCCTTTACCTTCTACATAGGAGAGGTTGAAATAAAGTGTGACTTTTTTAAAATCTAAATTATTATTATTCAGAATCTATTAAGGATGAACATCCTCCAGTTTAAGCATACAACATACAGAAGTTATGTATTAATGCAGGAAAAACCATGTTTTCCTCTCCTCTGTGATAATGTGTGAGTCAGAGAGCAACGGCTGACACTGCCCTTAAATATAAACCCTTCTTTGATATTAGCTGCTATCATATAACTGTGTGCCCTTAATGGTTACATTAACCTAGTAAAATAGACAAGTTAACAGTCCTCCCAATACATGTAGTGAGCCCTAGATTTAGTTGGGCCTCTAAAATCCTCCTCCGCTAACTATTATTGTACATGGGTTGGCAGTCTATAGTCCAGCCTGTAAAATCTTTCAGGAAGGGTCATTAAGGATATTTCATTATCTCCATATTGCCAAGGTCAGGTTGTCCATATATCCACTTTACGGCTGCTAGGGGAATATGCTGCGACTGTAGTATAATAGACCAGAAAATGTCCACACCAGGAATGATGGGAAATCAATATTGGGCCCAGCTCATCAATACAAACCCCATTTTCACAAGCAGGAAGAAGGTACTCTGGAAAAAAATGTTGAGGAAAATAGATTGAATCAGAGCGAGAAAATAAAATAAAGCAATGTTTTATTGTTAATAAAATGTTTGTTTTTTGGTGTACAATATGCTGGGAGAGTCGTCACAGAAGAGGTTTAAACCGGTTTGGCTTGATTTTGTTTTAATCTGCCAGCACTGGATCAGGCAGTCCATAAATGTCCCGGCACAGTCGTGTAACCACGTTAAAGGAGAAAGAAACATGGGTTGTGACAATGATTTGCCCCATTTGTTACGGCGGTGGCAGGAGCCTCAATCTGCCTTTGGTTTGTTAGAGGAATGTTGATGCCTTCAGTTTATTGCAGGGTAATGGTGAGGAGAAATGTAGGATGCCGACAAACAAAGGAACGTTTACATCATTACAACTTAGAGAGGAAACACGGTGTGAACCAGTCAGTCATTACTAAAACAATCCTGCTCTGATGATAATCGACACATTTTGATGTTTGTCACTGGAAACCCAAATCCACAACAGCCTTCTAGCTGTGGTTTTATATAGGGGAGACCGGGGATGGTTGCAACACTCTTTGCACTATTTGGACGAAACAAACCAAATCTTTAAATATTATACTCACATCTGTCTGCTAATTATTCATATCATTTAAAAATGATTGGATATGACATATCGTTCACAATATGTATTTGAATGGAAGAAGTAAGACGATCATGAATTAGCTGTCCGTAGCTTAATCATAATTTTGCCGTGAGGTAAACTCAGATCTGAACCTTTGCACTCCTACAAAAACACCTGCTCCAAGTGTCTGAAACGGGAGGCACCCAGGGTGCATCAGCAGAGCGCAAAACACTCGCTGCTTATAGAAAACAAGTGGAAAAAGACACCTCTCACTGCCAAATCAGCGCTCTGTCTGATTGGGTTACTGTTTTTGTCCAAGCAGTCTGGTGGATTTGAAGAGCGCACAGATGGCGGCTTCAGTTCCACATCAGAAAAGGCTGCCTGACAGCAAACTAAAGCAGTAAAAATATTCCAAATATAGTGTACAGTTAAACGAAATTGATATTTTTAGGTGGCTAAAATATGTTCTGCTGCTGACCCTGTCGACTTGAAGTATATTGCTTAATTTCCATACCAGTACTCCAGAGGGAGACGTCAATCAAAATGTGATCTGCCACACCCACACAGTCTTGAGAAACGGTCTAAACAGCAAAATGTTTTTCTCACAAGGTTTTCTAATAATTATGAATGTTTATTTTGACTCCGATTTCAGTGGATGCTTAATTAGAAACTCAACTTTGATATCATATATGCATTTTTACTATTTCAAGCCAAATATATCCAGAGGCTCTTAGTTAAATTAATTAAAGCCTGAACATAAAACATGCACGGCGCTCTTCTGAGGTGTAAATATTATAAGGTGAATTTGTCAGTACGTGTAAGGCTATTTGTTAAATAAACGTAGCAGAGCATGTTGTGGTCCAACAAGGAATTTACAATGTGCTATGGTGGAGAAAAGAGAAAACAGCCTGTGGTTGTTTAACCAGCCAGTGGTAGCCTTGGGCGTTGTTTGTTTATGCAGCACAGCTTCCAACAAATGAATATCACACTGGCAAACTGATGTTGGAAAAAAAAAAAGGTTTCTGCATACAAAAGCTTCTCTCTTCTTTTCCAAAGCATCAAAACAATCCAAAATACTTCAGGTACTGGTTGTTACTCCTCTTTCTATCATACTGTAATATGTATTCTTTTTTTGCCCTGAATTATTGTACGACAAACACTGACTCACTACTGTTACTGTACAGTAGATACATTGTCTTTGTGTGAACATTATATTGTCTGCTGCATGTTAATGGCTTATTGACCATGTATGGTGTAATGAGACCTTGGGTGCAGGGGCAGCCATGATATATGAGGGTGAAAATTGGCCTCTGCTGCACTGATGACCTAATTTCAATATTCAGGGACTTGGGGATGGAAATGACACTTTTCACATTTAAGTGCTTTGTATTAGCCCCTGGCTTACTGTACCTCTGCCTAATCCCAGTCCGCGGACAGAACCACACACTGCACACAGAGACGAGTGCACCGGCTGGCTGGTATGGACCCACCAAATTACAACCATTCATTGCAGACACAGCAAGGTGTACACCCGACAAGCGGCAGGCAGCGTGCACAGAAAGAGAGAGAGAGAGAGAGAGCGCTCGAGGAGTCACCTTCATCTTTTCCGTTCAGCTGACTTGATGCATGCATTCAAGAAAATAAAGCAGAGGCAGATTCCAAAAGGGCTCTGTCTTCAGAGATAACCTTGAGGATGTATGGCATTTAGCATTCCGCTCAACCCCGGTCATGGCTTCCTGAAAGCGGTCATGGCTTCCCTTAAGCACATATTTTGATCCCTAGCCTTACGTAGGGAAACATTAATACCTTTTCATGCTAAATGGAAGAATTTCATATATTTTTTTTTTCTGAGGGAAGTGGCTCCAAACGTGAATTTAAAGACTGTCATTGCATGTTAGGGCAAAAGGGGGATGAAGCTCAATGACCTATTTGCATTTCAGTCTGAGAGAGGAGAAGGAACAGGAGGGCGAGGTAGCTATATAGCGGAAGACTTATTTATCATTCATCCTTTATTTCTCTTGTATTAGTGAGTGGAGGTGTCATGTTTGGCACATCGAAACTCTGTGTTCTGCCAAAGAGATGTGACGCCAAGAGAAATAGGTGTTGTTTTAACCTTGAGCCTGATTTAAGCAAACATGAATATATTACGTGTAGTATCCCTCATCCCCCAGCTGACGTGCTCTGTGCACTGTATTCTTGCTATGCTACTGTATATTAAGTGCAGTTTTTTACTGCAGACAGGAATATGAGGTGTCAGGTTCTGCACAAAGGACAGCTGAACCACAGCTTGACAGCTTTGCTTTCTTCCTCGACAAGAGAAAAAATCCTGAAAGATGCTCCGTAAGGTATCGCGTAAAAGTACAGATAGATAGATAGATAGATAGATAGATAGATAGATTCCCTTGTTATGCACAAATGCAAGTATTTTGTCAAGTGTGCTATTCACACTTCACACTAAAAATTCAAGTAAGCTGCCATAAACTTACTCCAGTCTGAGCAGGAGCGTAAATATAGACGGTGCAGCTCGTGCGGTTGGACACCCGCTGACAATGTCTTGGAGAGAGATTAGGGCCCTTTGAGTTATTCAGATCCTGACTTCAGAAATACGCCTGTTTTTCCAAGAAGAACTTGCATTAAATTAAAAATAGTGCCACATACAGTACATGCCCTTGAAAAGGCAAATCTATCTCTATCATATTTTTATTTACTTTTTTGTAAAATAGTCAGTAGCAATCTGTCCATCAAACAAAATTATTTGCTTATTCTATATAAACTATAAAAACCTTCTCTGTACGATGAATAATTTCTTTTTTGTTAATATTTTTGATGACTGCTTGGTAAAATATATCCTTCTCTTTGAAAGTAGAAATACTTTCCTCGTACAATAACCTAAATAACTCATTTGACTGTAAAGTCCAACACATCATTGGTAAATCTGTATAGGCCTAATGGTGTGTGTTTGTGCCTTATA
>JAJHUR010100731.1:0-17500 GCA_027495735.1 Lutjanus campechanus | reverse complement strand
AGGGATATTTGTCCTGCCAGTGATGACCAATCAGAAGTCTCTAACTTTAAGAGGACAGAGGTTTACAGATGTGGACAGGACATCTGTGGAACATTAGGGCGTTTTTAAGAAGTGAAGACAGCTGATTAAAGTAGGGACATTTTTAGAAAAAGACAATAGTTTTGGAGAAAGAGGACAATTTTAGAAAATGAGGACGTTTGCGTTGACTGAGGGTGTTTAATTCTGATTTACAAAAATAAATAATGTGCATGTTTTTGTTTTATCTTGTTTTGCAGTGAGCACCCCTAATTTCCCTGATTTACATATCGCTGTCAATCACACCCAATGGAATCCAATCAGAAAGCAAGCGGGGACGGACTGACGGGGACGCAGAAGGAGGCGGCACTGCGGGCGCTCATGCAACGCACAGGATACCAGCTGCAGCAGGTGGGAAGCTCCTCAGAGTGTCCATGATGCATATTTTAAAATCGTTTCTCTGTCTTTTTTATTACATTTGTTTATTTTGGGGGGCTGTGCTTCAGGAGAACGGCCAGCGGCGGTACGGCGGCCCACCGCCCGACTGGGACGGCCCGCCGCCAGAGAGAGGCAGCGAGATCTTTGTGGGGAAACTACCGAGAGATCTGTTTGAAGATGAACTGGTCCCGCTGTGTGAGAAGGTGAGAAGCTGCAGTCTGATATCTTATTCCCACAAGTTCTACATGTTGTTCTCACATCGTTTTGCATCTCTCTCCTCCTGTCCCCAGTTTGGTAAGATCTACGAGGTGAGGATGATGATGGACTTTAACGGGAACAACCGAGGTTACGCCTTCGTCACCTTCAGCACCAAACAGGAGGCCAAAGCAGCTATGAAGCAGCTCAACAACTATGAGATCAGGTCAGAGTTTGATTCTTTTTCAGACAACAGACGTAAAGAACGATGGCCGTGTTTAAAGCTAAATTATCCCGAATATGAGCGCTGCCATCTTGAGCTAGAAGCAGACTGCAGATTGTCCACATTAATAGAAGAATCTGAGGGGTATAAAACAGTATCATCTGCATAAAAGTATATATGGTGAATAAAAGACTACCACGAATAGACTGCAGTGTTCTAAACTTAGGAGAACCCTACACCCTAAACTGTGAACAAAGTTGTCTGTCTCAACTTTCTTCCACTGTGCAAAAATGAATCCAAAAAAACTCCTGGATACGAAACCATCTTTGGGAAACATTAATTTGTAATGTATGATGTTTTAATTCGGTCCATATCCCATCTGCTAACATGGAGGTGGGTGGGGTTTATGACCTGTACTGCAGCCAGCCACCAGGGGGACATCCAGATGTTTTGGACTCACTCATCCGTTTTTAATTATGTTAGTGTTTCAGACGTCCCAGACAACGCAGCAGGGGTCGTGTTTTCTGAATATTTTCTGTCAGTGACTGAATTTGTTTGACAGTGACAGAAAAAAACAGAAGGTCGTCCATCATTTTAGTAACATTGTATCCAAGCAACCTCCAAGAATGCCCAGCCAATCACCCGGCAACACATCACAACCCGGCAACACATCACAACCACCCACAGCAACCTCATGACCACATAGCAACCAACCAGAACACCTTAATCATTGTCAAGCAACCACTTACACTCTTAGAAATAAGGTTTCCAAAAACGGTTCCTTAGTGAAGGACAGAGGTTCTACCCAGAACCACTTACTTCTAAAGAACCCTTTTGAAGACTAAGGGTTCCATTAGAACCCTTTTCATCCAAACAACCCTTTTTAGAGAAAATAGTTCTTAAATCCTTAAAGAATTCTTTATTCTAAAAAAAAGATTTATCAAAGTTTTTCTGTTAATATAAAATATAATATAAAAGGGTTCCTTTATCTAGAAACCTGTGTAGGTTCCAGATAAAACCCTTGGAATAAAAAAAAAGTTTCTCAGTAGAACTCCCTGGATGGGTTCTATATGAACCCTTGGAATATAAAAAGTTTCTTGGTAGAACCGTTGGACAGGTTCTTGATAAAAACCCTTGGAATGCAAAAAGGTTCTCTGTAGTAACCCCTTGGTGGGTTCTAGATGATACTTTTGCATAGAACCCAGAGTGTGTTCTGGATAAAATCCTTGGAATATGAAAGGTTCTTGGTTGAACCCCCTGTGTGGGCTCTTGTTAGCACCCTGGTGCCTGGAGTTTTTGATAGAACCTCCAGAGAGGGTTCTGGGTGAGAGGGGTAATCTATAGAACTCCAGTGGGGGGTTCTGGGTGAAACCTTTCACAGATGGTTCTAGGTATAATCCTTTATGTTGGGTTCTAGGTAGAACTCTCTGACATGGTGGTGTAGTAACACACAGGCAAACACTGCAAATGCTTAAGTGGTCACTTCAAAACAAAGCTAGAACCATCTAGAACCTCTCATAACCACATAACAAAGTCCCAGCAACTGACCAGAACGCCTTCAAACACAAAGCAATCACTGAGAAACACATCAGCTGAAGAACCCACAGCAGAACCCACCAGAAAATACCAACTTATCATCCATCTAGGAACCCTCCACCCTCCACCACCCTCCCAGCTGAGTCCACTTTAGACTCCACTTAAACTATCAACACATTAGCAACTGTTAAATTATGATTTACTTTCTTTAATTTGATTTTATTGGTTTACATTTCTTCTCACCACTGTGCAGAAATGGCCGCCTCCTCGGAGTTTGTGCCAGCGTCGACAACTGCCGTCTGTTTGTGGGCGGGATTCCCAAAACCAAGAAGCGCGAGGAGATCCTGACTGAGATGAGGAAGGTCACTGACGGGGTCGTGGACGTCATCGTGTACCCCAGCGCCGCCGACAAATCCAAGAACCGAGGCTTCGCATTCGTGGAGTACGAGAGCCACCGAGCGGCTGCCATGGCCCGCCGCAAACTGCTGCCAGGTAACAAACAAACAAACACCAAACACTGAACTTTAAACTTTATCTTTTTTCTGCTTCCTGCTCTCTGAGGTTGTTTGGACACATTTAAGTGAATTGCTAACACCAGCATGCTAACAGGCTCACAATAACAATGTTGCTGCTGATGTTAGCAGGTAATATTCCATCATTTTGTGTGTTAGCATGCTAAAATATGCTAATTAGAAAGTGCAGCTGAGGCTGATGGGAGTGTCATTAGTTTCTGCAGGTATTTGGTCAAAAAGCAAAGTATTGGACATATTAAAATTGGCCTGATGGTGGCGCTAGATTAAAAGTCAGGGGAGTTCAACATCACAACTGATTTCAACCTAAATGGACGAAACAATAACACAGAAAAGACGATTCAGTGGTGGATCCATCAGAGTTTATCACACAGGACAGACGGGACGAGACAAAACGGAATGAAAAAACAAGATGAAAAAAATGTAACAAGATGAAAGACAGATATAAGACAGACAGATACAGGACAGATATAAGATAAAACTGACAAAACAAGATGTAAATGATGTAACAAGACAAGAAAGACACAAGATTTTTAAAAAGTACGATACAACAAGACAAAATAGATATAACAAGATGAAAATGAGGCTGGAGATATAACAAGAAGAGAAAGACATTTAGATGTAACAAGACGTAATAACACGTAAAAGACATAAGAAGATGAAAACAACTTAAAAGACATAAGATGAAAAAGATGTAACAAGATTAAATCGATGTAAAAGACATAAGAAGATGAAATTGATATAAAAGATGTAAGAAAGTGTAAACTGACGTGACTGCTGGGATGCAGCCATACTGGTTTTTACTAACAAGTTATTTTAAAGTCACCAAAGTACCAACATGACCCCGTAAAGTGTCAAACACCTCGTAAAAATAAACACAACATAATAAAAAGAGTCAAAGTCTCCTGCTGACTGACTGTAAGACTGCGTTATCACCAGCCAATCACAGCCTGTGTCACTGGTTCAGCGTCCAATGGAGGAAGAGCTCTGATAGGTGTGATGATAAGATAAACTCTGTGTGATGGGAGTGATCAGAAACAACCACAAACACTCAAACATCTGTGTTTCCTGTTGGTTCCTAAGGTTCTAAGCTGTCTGTCAAGTTTCAGTGATAACGACGGCCTGCGTCTCCCTGAAGCTGCGTGATAAGATACAGAATCTGTTTTATTGCTTCGACTCAGGCAGCTCGTTTGCGTAACACAAACTGTTTGTGCAACATGAAGCCAGACAGACTGAGGGAACCGTATGATGAGTCACTGCTGGTTCTGTTGGGTAGAACATCCTGTTTTCAGATGGAGAACACTACCAGAAGTGGAGTAGTACACTCTTAGAAATAACGTCTATGAAAGGTTTGAAGGGCTGCAGAACCATTTGCTTCTCAAGAACCCATTTTTGAAGAAATAGTTTATCAAGGGTTCTTTGTAAGACTGAAGGTTCCAAACAATGTCCCACTGGACCGAAAGTTAACTTGTCCAACAGGTCATTATTCAGAAAAGGAACGCTCTGAAGCCCTCTGCTGTGAAATGTCTGGACCCCTGGGCCCAAAACTTAGGTTCATACTGAACTGTGGATATTGTGTACAGTGAACTCATCTCTGCATATTAATTTCCAGTTTCTTATTATTTCCAGTGTAGCTTGAAGGCAACGCTGTCACATAAATAAATAAATAATAAACAATAAATAAAAGCCCTTAAACAGCACGATGCAACCTGTCTGTTCTCTCACCAAGGTCGTATTCAGCTGTGGGGTCATGCCATCGCCGTGGACTGGGCGGAGCCTGAGGTGGAGGTGGATGAGGATACCATGGCAACCGTCAAGATTCTGTACGTCAGGAACCTGATGCTGCAGACTACAGAGGAGACCATTGAGAAGGAGTTTAACAGCCTCAGACCAGGTACGAACACAAGACAATCCAGCAGTCGACTATCAAAGCTCAGATGTCGGAGCGTACTGTAAATGCATCAGGGAACAGGGACAGTAATGCAATTGATTATTGATTTGCAGCACGTTTTGAGTCTCTGCAAGTATTTTTTAAGGGATTTGCTGACATGTGATGTAAAGAACAACACATGATAACAAATATTTTCAAACACAGTGAATGTAACTTGTGGTGTACCACAAGGATCCATTCCAGGACCTGCACTATTTCACATTTAAATGAATGATTTCTCAATTTTTTTTTGATCCAGTAGATCAACTCAGCCAGCAACCATGAATGTGGCTGCAACATAATCCCATAAAAATGAGTCCACTAAACCTGCCAGCGTTGTTTCCCACCTCAAGATGCAACCTGGATACTAAGAGAAAGTTTTCTTACATGGTTTAATCTTTCCATTAAAAATGTGAAAAAATGATTTTGTTTGTGCAAAGTTTGATCAGTGTGTCTAAATATTCTTTATGGTCACATTTTCTGTGCTAATCCCACATAAATATTCATCAGTTTGTAAATATAAGTACTTGTCACTTTCATTCCCGTCATCTTTTAGCAACTTCTTCGGATACAATTTCCAAATTCATTCTGATAAAAGCAGGCAGGACGTCTGTCTTCGTCTTATTGGCCAGTATTCCCTTATCAAATGCGAGCTGTGTTTTCTACATAACAGCTGTAACATTTCAACAAGAGTCATCATGTTAAATTCTTATTTTGTGTTTTGTATTTTCTAAGTTATGTAATTATGTATTATAATCAGCCGTGTTTCAACAGGAAGTCTGTTGTTGAGTCTTTGGCTTCCTGACGTCTCCTGTCACGTCTCTTTAATCCTGATTATCTGGTTTTAATCTGTTGTGGATGCGTGAATTTTTTTTAAAAAAGTTATACAAATGAAATATTAACAGAATGGACTGAACATTGTAGCTCCAGAAACTGAATAAAGATCCAAACTTGATTTTACAGATGAGTTTGTTGTGTTCCAGGCGCGGTGGAGCGAGTGAAGAAGATCAGAGACTACGCCTTCGTCCATTTCACTCAGAGAGAGGACGCCATCAGCGCCATGAACGCACTCAACGGAAAGGTTAGGACAAGTTTTATCTTCCTACGATTACAAAAGAGTATGTGACGTGACAACCACGATGATCTCATGGACCACGATGCATTGCTGTAGGTCAAAGTACTTTAACTGAAGAAAAGGATCTGAACACTGATTTCTAATTTCTTTTTTTAAACCTCCGTCCAGGTGGTGGACGGCTCTCCCATTGAGGTGACTCTGGCCAAGCCGGTGGACAAAGACAGTTACGTCCGTTACACCAGAGGGACTGGAGGACGGGGAGCATCTCTGCTGCAGACCGACTACGCTGCCTACACTTTGGGACAGGTACACGTCCTGCTGGAGGCGGTCCTCGTCTCAAAATATCTGATGCACGTCAGCATTCGTTTAGCTGGAAGGAAAGACGCCATCAGCAGCGATTGTGTGTCTCAAACAGCCACTAATGACTGGGTGGATTTTAATCCAGTGGTTTTCATCAAAGATAAAAGTAATCACTCTGCTCCTTCAGGTCTACGACCCCTCAGCAGCCTATCTCGGTCCGCCCGTGTTTTACGCCCCCCAGGCCTACACCGCCATACCAGGTCAGTTCCGCTTCCCACCAGCCAAAGCTCACGTTGGAGGTCGAGGTTTGATCAGGACGCCGTCTGTTCGAGGTGAGGACGGACGCTCTTTGTGTTAAAAATGTGTTAAAAATATCGATGCACCGGGAGCTTACATTCACTAACTGAAAATAAAAGGTTTCAGAAAGTCCAACTGAGGCCCCACATCTGGGGACCACAAGTCTGGAAGCCAGCAGGGGGATTTTCTTGGCATGTCAAGACTTCTTATAAAGAAAACAATAAAAACAAACTGATGAAACAAAAAACACCAAACCTTTTGCCTCTGTGTGAGTCTGAGCTCCTCCTGCAGCTGTTTCTCAATAATACTTAAATTATCATGTTTTAAAGCAAAATCCATAGACAGTAAAATAAAAAACAGACAAAGCTTCCAGGTCTGAAAAATGAAGCCGATGCAAAGGTGCCATTAAACTGTCATCTGTCTAATGTCCAGCAGAGGGCGACTCTACTGGCTGCAAAAACAGGTCAGACTCTATTGAGTTTTACAAGAAAATTGTTTACTGAGCTCATAAATCAACTGACAAGTCGTCAGGTGTCCTCGCAGTCTTTTCTCATATTACAATTAAGACTCAATACAATCAGACTTGTTTTTGAAACCAGAGGAGTCGCCCCCTGCTGATCATTAGAAAGAATGCAGGTTCTTTTCGGAACCGGAAGTTATGTCGACTAATTATTCTTGTCTGTGTCAAACTCTCTCACATCTAAATCATCCTGTAGACGTCTGTCATAAAATGATAAATAAATCTTGTGTCTTGTAAACTGCTGCTGTCAAAATCTACAAAACAGTGCGTTTGACAGTTCTGTCCCACTTTAAATGAAAGTCTTTCACTGGACAGTATGGACTTTTCTATGATCAAATGTTTCTTGGTGAACTGACCGCTTACTCAACGCCTCCCCAGCAGCGACGGTCCAATCACAGCTTAGCCCCTGGACCTCGTCCCAGCAGGTGTTAGGTTCTTTTTCTGACTTTTTCTGTGGAACCTGTTAGCTTTAGCCTCAGTCTGTTAGCATGATATCAGGTTTATAACCATCAAGAACCCTTATAGAGGGCTCAGCTGGAACAATTAAAAAGTCAGCTGGAGTTTTAAACTAACTCAAAAAGCTAAGCTAGCTTAATTAGCCATTTAGCAACATTTGATGAAATCTGCCAATGTCAGTTGTCATTTTAGTAAAAATTATGTTCATAGGCCAGAAATAAGAATCTACTCTTGTGTTCCTGTGTCTGAAACCAACAGATTCTTTCAAAAATGACGATGAATTTTGATGGTAAATAAAGTGTATATGTTGCGTTTGAGAACTGAACGTTTGAGGCGCAGCATCAGTAACTTATGGGGGGTGGGGGGGCTTTTGGAACGGTCAGTTCATCAGTAATATTTCATGATCTGCTCAGACTGTTTTAAAGTCCAACTGAACTGTATCAAATCAAGATCATCAAGAGAGAAGAATGTTGTTCAAATTCATTTATGTGCCTGAATATTGTTGTAAACAGAAATCAAACATGATCCACTGAATCAAAAGTGAAACTTTATTAAGCTAATTAAATATAAAATCTGGTCTGGATGGTGGAAAGATGAATCATCCACAGAAATAATCCTCAGTGAATTATAGGTAGATGCACTGTAACCATGACTACCGCTGTGGTGCTAACACTGGGTAGATGTAAGGTGGAGTTCCGTTAACATGGCTACCACTGTACCTGTTCACTCTGACTGAATAATTGTCTCTTTCTGATTCTTCTTCCCGGTTGATTTCCGGTGATTTGATTGATTTCACTGCCTTTTCGGTCTCCTGTAGAAATTTACATGACTGTACCTGTAGGGGCTGCCGGGGTGCGGGGGCTGGGTGGGCGGGGCTACCTGGCCTACGCTGCCGGGGTCGGAGCCATGGGTCGAGGTGGCAGCGGCGGTGCCTCCTATGGCCTGAAGGCGGACAAACAGGCGGAGGAGAAGCTGTACGACCTGCTGCCGGGCATGGAGCTGACCCCCATGAACCCTGCTGCCATGAGCCTGAAGGCTGCCGCCATCAAACCTGCAACACAGGTAACAGAACACACCTGAGAACCAGGCTGATTATAACTCGGGTCTTATTTTTGTAGTTTTGTCCACCATTTCTATTAGTTACGACATTGTACTCACCCTTTGCTAGGAAGAGATGAAAACAACATAAACGATGTAAAAATGTGAGACAGACAGAAACTCTGTGGGGAAGAAAAGGTGAGGTTCAGTTATCTTTGCACAGAAAGTTGAATCAGTATTTCCACTTTTACCAGAATCATTTTTTACACAACACTTTCTTGACTTTTTGGTGATGTTGCTACAAAACTGATACCCAAGTTGTAAAACACTGGAATTAAGTTCTAAGGTGTGACACTATAAAAACCCTGAAAACCTGTCTGTCTGTCTGTCTGTCTGTCTGTCTGTCTGTCTGTCAGGTTCTGGAGGAGTTGTGTCAGAAGAATAACTGGGGTCAGCCGGTCTATCAGCTCCACTCTGCCATTGGTCCAGACCAGAGACAACTCTTCCTCTACAAGATCACCATACCAGCTTTGGCCACACAGTATCCCAACGTGTAAGAATACCACAACCACACAGACAGGTTTACTCAGTCACCTCTGCTGTCCACCACAGCAAAAAGTGTCCACCAACCTGTGGAAAGTACAGGTTACTACACAGAGCTGAGCTGCTCCAATTCACACTGACAACATTCAAGGAGCAAAATGTGGCAACAGCACATCCAAAAATGAGTCCAGCAGTCCAAACGGTGAGTTGGAGCCACAGACTGTGTATTACACACTGCAGGAACACTGCAGGAGTACTGCAGGAGTACTGCAGGAACACTGCAGGAGCACTGCAGGAGTACTGCAGGAACACTGCAGGAGCACTGCAGGAGTACTGCAGGAACACTGCAGGAACACTGCAGGAATACTGCAGGAACACTGCAGAAACACTGCAGGAACACTGCAGGAGCACTGCAGAAACACTGCAGGAATACTGCAGAAACACTGCAGGAATACTGCAGGAACACTGCAGGAACACTGCAGGAGCACTGCAGAAACACTGCAGGAATACTGCAGAAACACTGCAGGAACACTGCAGGAGCACTGCAGAAACACTGCAGGAGCACTGCAGAAACACTGCAGGAACACTGCAGGAACACTGCAGGAATACTGCAGAAACACTGCAGGAACACTGCAGGAGCACTGCAGAAACACTGCAGGAACACTGCAGGAATACTGCAGAAACACTGCAGGAATACTGCAGAAACACTGCAGGAACACTGCAGGAGCACTGCAGAAACACTGCAGGAGCACTGCAGAAACACTGCAGGAACACTGCAGGAACACTGCAGGAATACTGCAGAAACACTGCAGGAACACTGCAGGAGCACTGCAGGAACACTGCAGGAACACTGCAGGAACACTGCGGGACCACTGCGGGAACACTGCGGGAACACTGCAGGAGCACTGCAGGAACACTGCAGGAACACTGCAGGAGCACTGCAGTACATTTTGTACATGCTTACACCTCATCACACCATATTTATATTTATCTTGATATCAGAAATCAAATGATTGAGTATCATGCCGCTACATGAGACGTTGATCTGGACTCTCTCTCTCTCTGCAGTCATCCCTTCACCCCTGCTAAGCTGTGTGCCGCTGTAGAAGAAGCTAAAGTCCACGCAGCCGAACACACCCTGCAGACGCTCGGTCTGCAGACGGAGGGCGCCGCAGACGCCGGCTGTGCTACTGCCGCCGCCGTGGCCTCAGTAGCCTTCCCAGGTATGTGAAGGTCCGTACCCAAAGCCAACTAACTCCTCACTCCACAAACCACTAACAGCCTGAACAGCTGACGTTCCACTTTATAGATCATCACAAACAAACACAAACACAATATATCAGGAATACCAACATGTGGAACGTGTCTCTGTTAGTGGTCGTTTCTTCATCTCACTCCTATTAAAGTGACGTCTGCACTTCTCAGAGAAAATATTACTGACAAGTTCACATGAACATCCACTTAAAAGTATGTCAGTACACATAATAACTGATAAAAGTACAAGAGAAAATATCATTTACACACAAGTAAGAATGTCTGAAGCACAAACAGAAGCACATGTAGTTTAAACTAACCACCATCAGACTGAAGTTCATCCTGAAGGATTCAAGACTTAAACATGTGAATATAACTGAGAACACATGAAGCTGTTCTGTCGACTTTATCAGGACTGTGACACTGTGATGTTCACTCTGTGAGCTCATGTGGAAAAAGGAAGCTGCTGAACACCACTTCCTGTTTGTCTATTACCTCACTTCCTCCTCAGTGCAGATACTTCAGACACCACAAGGAGGTGCTAAAGAACGTGTGAAGAAACCAAAACAGCAGCTCCAATAAAAACACTGAAATTAAGAAAAGGTTGAGACTGAGGTTATAAACTGTAAAGTCTTTCTTTAATTGATCATCAGCAAAAATCAATGATCAATTAATCGATTGATCAAACTTTCAAAATGTCAAACGTGTCATTTGACCAAACAACCCCTCAATCAAAGTTTTATTCCCACAGCAACATGTTCCACGTTCTCTGACACCCTGAGGAGTAAAGGTGCTAACTAGAACTATATAGGGTTCTTCAGCTTGTCCCCATAGGAGATTTTTTGGTTCCTCTTAGAACTTTTTATAAAAGTTCACCTGGAACCCTTTCAAAAAGTTCTGTCTAGAACCCAACATAAATGGTTACCTAGAACCATCTAGAACCATCTGTGAAAGGTTTCACCTAGAACCCCCTGTGAGAGGTTCTACGAGAAGCCATTTATGTTGCAATGGTTCCACCTAGAATCTTCTGTGGGGGTTCTATCCAGAATCTCCACCCAGGGGGTTCTACAGAGAACCATTTTGTACTCCAATGCTTTAATCTAGAACCCAATCAAGGGTTTCTACTGAGAACATTTTGATATTCTCAGGGTTTTTGTTCTAAGATTGTAGCTTATGAAACATATGATGAAATGTTTGATAGTAGATTGATTAAATTTTACGTGATCGATCAGATTCTTAGTGATCATTGATTAGTTGTTATCGTCTCTGGTTGAGACTGATTCTGTTCAAATGTGTCACAGCTGCTTTTGAATTTAAGCTCCAGTATTTTTCTGATCTGAGGCAGAACTGAGTCTAATTTTAAATGATTATCATGATTCTAACGTGTTGACTTGCAGAGTTTTCAGGTCTCGAACGTTCACTGAAACACAATGACATCACTCATCAATAACCAACTAACACGTGATTTTAACTCCTCGGAGCCTCACTGATGAACCTCGTCTGTCTCCAGGTTACACTCTGGCGAGCCCGGCGTCGTCTGCAGTCGCCTCCCAGCTGAAGCAGGCCGTGTCTCTGGGTCAGGACCTGACCGCCTACACCACCTACGAGGGCTACCCTGCCTTCGCTGTGGCGACGCGCCACACCGACGGGTACGGCGTTTTCTAGAGGAGGTTTCCACCGAGGGAAAACAGCACGTAGCTGAAGACGCACTCACACTGAACTGCTTTTATTTTGTTTCACCTTTTTAATCAGCTGATAACGAGCTCATCATTTCCATGGAAACAAAAGCAGAACAGTGTGACTGCACCTTTATGCTGCTGGTTGCCTGGAGACAGAACCACTGTGGACTTCCTGTCGTCACGGACACGTTTTGAAAACCGCTGCTGGAAAACGTTTCGGACTCGTCAGTCGCCCTGAAACAAAATCCTCACCTGTCGCATCGTTTTCTGTCTCTGCTCTTCTGCCTTTATTTACGCGTACGTACATATCTGTGATTATATTGTGATTGATTAAGGAGCCGGCCAGTGATTGGCTGTTTGAATTAATGTTTCAGTTAAAATGTTTTTTTTGTTTTTTTTAGCAGTTGTTAGTTTGTTTGCATGTTTCTAGTTTTATGTTTACAATATTCAAAAACTGAATCAGTTAAATAGATTTTGTTATTTTATCCTTTTTTGTAACCCTGCATTATTATATCTGGGATAACTGGGATTTGTAGTTCTTTCAAATATCTTAAGGCCTTTACACACCAACAGGGAGGCAAATAATTGGCACAAAATTGAAAATAATTAGGAGACAAATTTCAACGTGCCTGACTATTCACATTAATTTTGTTTTTGCAAATAAATAAATTATGAAGTTTGCCACAACAGAAAAGATGCAGTCATGTGATGCTGCTTTTACTGAATAAAAAGAAGAAGAAAAAGCACAGGCCAGAGTACTGAAACAGTTGGCACCAAAGAAGAAGAAGCAGAGGAGTGATTTCAGAGAGTCGACTGACCAGAGCAGCTGATTTAACGTTACATCAGCTGCAGCGAGCCGTATGTCTGAGGTATCATCGTAGCTTAGTTAGATTCATGAGGTTGTTGAGTGTTTTTGCTCTGTGAAGTCCTGCTGTTGATGTGAAAGCTTTAATTGGCTGCATACTTGCCTCAAAAATATTATTAATGTGTGAATTAATCCCACGAAACAAAAAACTTGTCTGGTGTGAAAAGGCCTTTACCGACATCCGACATCGTACCTGATGTGTTTTTTACCCGCTGGTGTCAGATTAGTTCTCACTATCGGCCGATACGCAAAGTTCAGGTATTATAATCGATATGAAGAAGTAAAATATTGGAACATCTCTAAAGTTTAGTGTTGAACTGTTTTGTACTTTTGACCGTTTCTGTGGTTTTCCTGCCAGAATCAAAAGTATGAAAAATAAGCTAACAACAAAAAAAACCTGAATAAAATTTGGATAGTTTATGTTTTTGAAGCAGAGACCCTGTTGGTCACTGAGGCATTCTGGACCTTTTAGTTCTTTAAACTGTGAATATGTAGTTTTTAAATCGAATCCAACTGAACATTGTGTCATAAACTGTTCATGAGAGCGTACGTGATGTGTTTCACATCAACAAAAAGACTCTGAGACACCTGAACGGTTAAACCTCAGAAACATCAGCTGTTCTCCAGCATGTGGGGAGTTTCCTCTTTGCCATGTTTAAGTATTTTCATGTTCACATCGCGTGTTGTTTGTTCCACTTTTATGAAAAAAGATCCCATCCAAGATTACACTCATGGGTTTTTTTATGTTTGTCCAGTGCAGACGCTTTTAAAGTTTTCTCTTTCTATAATATCTGCATGTGATAACTTGACACGGGTCCAGTATTGAGGGAGACGCTGCAGCTGTCAAACAGGATGTGAATCATCAAAGGGGGACAACTGTGATCCTTTACACCCCAACTGTTCAGACTCATGATCATAAAAACTGACAAGAGAAACTACGTAGCTCAGTGTTTCTGGAGTCTCGATCAATACTGGACCAGTTTCAAACATGTCGTCTCCATTATTGACTTAGAGACAAAAACAAAGTTACCTTTTAAAGTTCTGAAGAGGTGGAAACTGAAATTAAAACTCTCTTTTACAGCCGTGTTTCTTTATGGTGGTAAAAAATAAAACAGAAAAATAAACCCTGAGATAATAAAAATCTAAATTAAAGCATTTCTTCTATTTGTTCCTTTAAGTTTTTCTGTAGTTTAAAGATTGACGACACGTCGACGCCCGAGCTGTGAACATGCTGAAGCAGAGACAGTATTAAAAGTGTGTGAAGCACTTAGAAGTTATTTTTATACCAGGAAGAAGAATAAATATCCAGACACTATTTGTATAAAGTTATTTTGCTTTGTCTTCGCCTCCATAATTAACCAGGAAACAAGAAACATGTGAAAGTGAATCAGTGCTAATCTGCGATGAACAGAGGGAATTGTGGGTATTCTGGAGGGTTTCATATCATAAAGGAAACTGCTTTGATAAATTCTGATGCTTCATAATCCATAATCGACCTGAAATTAAGAAATTAAAGATTTTCAGAAGCTTCAGTTCTACTGTGTCTGTATTATTTTACAAGGATTTTTACTTTTCTTGTTGTTTTGTTACCCCTCATGTACGGTGGCCCAGAGAGCTCAACACACAGGAACCAGAGAAAACACACAAGATAGATAGATAGATACTTTATTGATCCCAGAGGGAAATTCATTAGAAGAAAACATCATTTTCTAAATGCTGCTCATGTGTAAATTACACCTGCCAAACTTTTCATTTTCACGCTGCATTTATGGAGTTTAACAGATTTAACATCAAAATAATTATTGAAACATGAGGTCTGTGGTTCCTCAGAGACATTAAAAAAAGAGCAGATTCATGTTTCTAGCTGATGACCATGGATTTTGTCGGCTAAAATAATGACTCACAAGCAGACTTCACAAGCTAATGCTAACTCAGTCATGATGATACAACATTAATGCTAACAGACTGATGCTAAAGCTAGCTTACATCTCAGCAAACACTGGTCGGATGGTGAAACCACCCCAGCCTCCATGACCTTACTTATCATCTTGCTACATACTGGGCTCTAAAAACGTGGCTGCGTTATCACTCGAGACTGAGACAGGTTCTATTTTTCTGCTGTCATTTCTGTGGTTCTTCAAAGGGAACATCTGGATGTGAGATGAGCTCTTTGAAGGTCCTACTCTGCCGCCTGGGCTCCTTCCTCTGCAGCCGGCCCTCCTTCAGCTCCACCAACACCGAGGTCGTGGTGATCCAGCTCCGTGTTCTCCCCTGGCCCTGGTTTTTGTCCTCTGTTGGTCTAGAGAGACACGGCAGGACACAGATATGAGTTACAGCATCACTCATCTCCTCAGTTCAGGCTGCAGGATTGTTTCAGCTGCGGTACCTTATGGAGGACGCAGGTGACTGTGATGAACAACAGCAGAGTCGACAGCAGGACGACCAGTCTGATGATAAAAGCTGTGAGATCTGATCAAACACATTCACAGTCATCACATCAGGTCACATGACAGCATGAGTACAAACACAATAAGGATTTTATTCAACCAAACCAGAGTCGGTGAGATCTGAAGAAGATTTGAGTAAATTTTACATGTTTCTCTGTTGAGTTTGAATGAAGTGTGTTTATGAGAAGTTAACGAGCCAGTTCAGCTCGTCTCAGTTCAGTAAAAGAGAGAAACTTGAATTCAGAAGATGAACAATGTATTTCTGTAATGTAAAGCTCTACTGGGTAACTCTGGACAGCAGTTCAGACTGATGGAAACCACAGACCGTCACAGTCACTGATGATACCTGAGCAGATGACCTCTGTGATGGAGGAAGAAGAACCTGATGATACACACTCCCTCAGGGCAAATCCAGACTGAACGCACTCAGAGCTGATCTCCAACACGGATCTGTTGGAGGAGTCGTCTCTCCTTCGTGTTGAAGCAGCAGAGCCACAGTCGACGTGTCTGCAGACTTCTTCTGCTGACGTCAGGGTCCAGTAATCCACTGGTCTCCAGTCTCCCTGATGTTTCACCTCCAGTGTTCCTGCACAGCGACTGGCTCCTCCCACCAGCCTGACAGGTTCTGAACAGAAACAAGAGAGTCATCAGTGAAAGAATAAAGTGAGTTTCATTAGAACAGAAATTAAACCCGCAGCTCCTCTTCTACCTGAGCAGGTGAGTCCAACAGGTGAGCAGGTGTTTCTAACTGAGCCTGACTGTCTACAGTCCAGGAGAGCAGACTCATTTCCTTCACACTGGAACTCTTTGGTCCACATCAGAGCCTCCATTTCTCCATAGAGCGCCCCCTGGAGGACTGAAGGAGCCTCACAGCCCAGCTCCCTACAGACCACCTCTGCATCCTGCTGGTCAAAGTCATCTTCACACACTGAGGACCACCACTGGTTAGACTGGTCAGACTGGTTAGACTTCACCTCCAGTCTGCCTGAACACAGACTGGTCCCATCCACCAGCCTGACAGAGTCTGAAACAGACAGAGAACTCTAGAACTGATCTTTTTATGACTCTATACTATGAAACAGGCATAACAAATGGTACAGATTCAGAGATTTCCAAGACATGAATCTAATAACACTAATCCAGTCCCTCTCATTTCTTTAGCTTCTATGTTGGCACAGATACCTATCAGGGAAAAGAGTCCTGGTCCAATCATATTCCCCTTTTCCATGAACATGTGCTGACTTGGCTTGACTCTGTTTCCATTACTACAGGACTACCTGCTTGTGGGTGTGACTCTTAACTGAAGATTAGCTCAAGACAAGCAGTTGTGGAGATTTTGACTGTAAATCTGTGCTAAGGAAGAGGAAAAATTACTCTAGATTACCTGAGCAGGTGACCTCTGTGATGGAAGAAGAAGAACCTGGTGATACACACTCTCTCAGGGAACGTCCGAGTTGGACACAGTAAGAACTGATCTTCCATGCAGATCTGTCTGAGGACTCTTTTCTCATTCCTGATGAAACAGCAGAGCCGCAGTCGAGCTGTTTACATGCTGCAGCTGCTGACTTAAGGGTCCAGTCAGAGCCATATACTGGTCTCCATTCTCCTCGTTTCACCTCCAGTGTTCCTGCACATCGACTGGCTCCTCCCACCAACCTAACTGGCTCTGGAACAGAAACAAGAGACTCATCAGTAAAAGAATAAAGTGAGTTTGAGCTGCAGTCATAGACCAACTGAAAGAGGGACTGAAGAGGACTGAAGAGGACTGAAGAGGACTGAGGGACGGCTAGAAGGCATAAGACTGTGTGGACAATGCCATTTCTAGGCCAGATGTGGTGTGGGCTTTGGAGAGACACAAAATGTTAAAAGTAGTGCTGTCAAAAGATTAAAATTTTTAATCAGATTAATCATGATGATGGATTAATCCGCGTTAACGCGTTAATTTTGACAGCCCTAGTTAAAAGCTTCGGCAAAAGAATGAAAAAAGCTGCAAAGCTGCTACAAGTTCTTAGTAAAGTCTGTTAGACAAGAAGCCAAATATGAGACTTAAAAATTCTACATTCAGATTTCATTTAAGGAGGGACACTGAATACACAATCAGTTTCAACATTAGTAGATTTTAAGTGAGCAGATGTCACAGTTAATTTATGCTAAGAAAC